>JAGDQP010003579.1:54948-92618 GCA_022664845.1 Lepisma saccharinum
AGCAGAAGATTCAGGAGATAGAGGAAAACGGCAAGACAAATAACATACGAGATCTATACAAAGGGGTAAACTCTTTAAGAAAAGATTACCAGCTGAGGTTAGAAATGATTAGAAATGAACATGGAGATCTTAGGCGGATCCGACTAAAAATGTCGATGTGTGGAAAAGCTATTTCGACAAACTTCTTAATGTACACAACGGGGAACAAACAGAGGAATTTGAAATCCATACCGCAGAACCATGGATACCCGAACCTGGCGAGGTCGAGATCGATATGTCGGTAAAGAAATTGAAAAATTTCAAATCACCAGGAATAGACAATATTCCAGTGGAATTAATAAAAGCAGGAGGAACGGCACTAATCAAGGAACTACATAAATTGATAAGAGCTATATTGTGAAAAGTAGAGCTCCCAAAGGAATGGAAAACCTCAATAATAGTTCCGATTTACAAAAAAGGCGATAAATCGGACTGTAATAATTACTGCGGAATCTCGTTACTTCCAACCTGTTACAAGATATTAAGTAATATTCTGTTAACACGCCTAAGTGTATACGTAGATGAAATAATTGGAGATCACCAATGTGGATTTAGAAGAAATAGATCCACGTTGGACCTGATTTTCGCCTTGAGACAAATTTTGGAGAACAAATAGGAATACAATGGTTCACCAGCTATTCATTGATTTTAAGAAAGCATATGACTCTATCAAAAGGGAAAAGTTATACAGTATCCTGAAACGATTTGGAATTCCGAAAAAATTAGGTTCAACTAGTGAAGATGTGTCTCAACGACCCCACAAGCAGAGTACGGATAGGTACTCAGATAATTTGTCAGATAATTTCAAGATTCGCAACGGATTAAAACAAGATGATGCCTTGTCACCACTACTGTTTAATTTAACTTTGTGTTAGAATATGCAATTTAAAAAATTAAAAGGGACAAAAAGGGACTATCATTCAATGGTTTGAATCAACTGTTCGTATACGCGGATGATGTAGATTTAATAGGGGACGATATAGATGCACTAGAAAGTAACACCGATATCTTAGTAGAAGCGTACGATGAGATAGGTCTACAAGGAAATATACATGATAAGAAGCCGAAAAACAGGGAACGAAGGAAATAAAAACATAAGAATTAGGGATGAGGTCACGGAAGAAATGAAAGGTCGCTTAGTATCGGGGAATGCATGTTTCTATTCAGTCCAAAAACTTCTAACCTCGCGATTAATATCAAAAAGTTAAGATTAAAAATATACAGAACGGTTATTCTGCCGGTAATACTTTACGGTTGCGAAAGTTGGAGTACGACTCTAGCAGATGAACATAAATTACGTGTATTTGAAAATAAGGTTTTCAGAAAGATATATGGGCCGAGACGAGATGACTGGAGAGTGGAGGAGACTGCATAATGATGAACTCCAAGGACTGTACGATTCACCAGATGATGTAAAAATAATGAAATCGCGACGACTAAGGTGGGCAGACCATGTAGCTCGGATGGGGAAAAAATGAAGATTATATTATTTTATCTTGGTTGGAAGGCCGGATGGAAGGAGGCCATTGGGAAGACCGAGACGTCGTTGGGAGGACAATATTAGATGAGATCTTCGAGAAGTAGGTGTTCGTGATAAAAACTGGCTTGATGTCCAGGATAGAATCCAATGGCGAATGTTTGTTACTGCGGGGATGAACTTGCGAGTTCCATAAGCCATAGAGTTAGTTATTTAGTTAGTTAATCTTATATTCACCGTCTGTACACGATTACATTCGCCGTCTGTATATCAATACCAATTGACTCGACACTGAGCAGGTCTTAATGTTTCTTTACGGCTAACTTGACCAGAAAAATTGAATAATACATACCCAAAAATACGAGTATGTAGTTTAATGCTTCCGAACTATCTTTATCAATACTCCGGGTCCCAGGTTGGGTGAATAGTTAACACTTTTCTTTTATGTTCTTTAAATCCGATGGTTCAAGTCATTGAACCGAGTGGCTTGGAGTCCACTTAACAAAAAGCTGTAGGTCTCTTCCTGAGGAATTCACAAGCTCATTCAGGGCGTTAATTACAAATCGACTCTTCAGTTCTCAGAAAGAGAATCGTCAAAAACGTTGGGCGTGGGTTTTATTGCGGTTTTCCCATATCCTCCCATTTTCTCATTCCAACAGTTCATCCAACCATCATCCATCCGGCCTGAGCCAAAGTTGCCTTAAAGACTTAACGATTAAGTTCAAAATCAGAAAGAATCAAACGTTCACAAAAATCGTATCAAGAGGTGCTAAGTGCCAACGAAAATTTCTGATCGTGGCGAAAGTTTAACGGCGTCTTTGGATGACTACATAATGGATGAAGCACGGCTATTACATGAAAAATATGCAACTATCAGTTTATAACCTGAGGATCATATCATCGCTATTTTACATTCAATTTCTGTTCCCGAGAATGATAATTAGTCCCCTTTGATCTGATAGTCTTTAGTTGTAAGTTTTCCCTAAACTCTCGTATTTGAAGTTCATTTCCATTGGGAAGAATAGTGTCAGGATATTGAATTCAATTTCATTTCAATGAATAATATTTTGATAAACTAAATTGGGTGGCGCGACAACCCCTAAGAGCCTTGGCCTGACAGACGGCTGTATTACATTCAAGTTATTAGAGGGTAACGTGGTCAGCATAACGCCTCTTTGCAGCCGTGTGTCTGACTTTCATTACCACAGTCCGCTATTTCTTTTATTCAGATAGCTCCCCAATTGTCCTCACGACGCTGGGTCAACACCGAAATTTTGAGCCTCCACCGGGAAAAGAGCACGGGACCGAATATTTTGATAGTTAATAAAGATGTAGTCCTTTTTCTTTGAATTAAAAGTATTGAAACCTAGATCCTACACTACTTTTTCTTTGAATTAAATGAATTGAAATCTAGATCCTACACTCGTTTTTTCTTTGGATTAAAAGAATTGAAACCAGACCTTACACTCCTTTTCCTTTGGATTAAAAGAATTGAAACCTAGATCCTACACTCCTTTTTCTTTTCATTAAAGGAATTGAAACCTATATCTTACACTCCTTTTTCTTTGGATTAAAAAAATGTAACTTAGATCCTACACTCCTTTTTCTTTGGATTAAAAGAATTAAACCCTAGATCCCACAATTCTTTTTCTTTGGATTAAATAGATTGAAAACTAGTTTCTACACTCCTTTTTCTTTGGATTAAAAGAATTGAAACCTAAAACCTACACTCCTTTTTCTTTGGATTAAAAGAATTGAAACCTATATCTTACACTCCTTTTTCTTTGGATTAAAAGAATTAAAAACTAGATCCTACACTCCTTTTTCTTTGGATTAAAAGAATTAAACCCTAGATCCCACAATTCTTTTTCTTTGGATTAAAAGAATTGAAACCTAGATCTACACTCTTTTTTTTGGTAAAGTTAATGATTCGAGTCATATTCAATAATATGCACAACGTATCCAGTGATATTCAATAATCTAGGCTGGATACACTACACTCCCTCATTTCTCTTTTTGTTTGTTGGTGAATAAGAGATCCACTGAAATCTAGTAATTTTCCTTCTTTTGAATTTGTCTGGTTTCGGGAGCTGGGAGGAGGGGGAAGCGTGTGTATGGTAGAGAGAAATACAAGAGCCAAAGAGGAAGAGATAAACAATTGTTTCCGCTACCAATTCATTTCGTCATATTTCCTTTTCTAAGTGATTATTTGAATGGTTTTGTTTAAATGTCATTGAATTTTCTGAAAGATAAAATGAATTAATGTTTTTTTCATCTTATCATTTAAATATCCTTGCCGTTATTTTGAATTCAATAAAACTGAAGAGAGAGAAATTGGTGTGAACAATGCAGGGATAACAATGTATATATTCAGTGAGTTTAATGGATGAACAAGAAACAATGGATATGTTAGGATGTAGTGCACTAATTATTCAAAAGGAACGAAGTAGAGAGATATTAAGAATGAAAGGAGAAAATAGACAATAAATAGTTAGTTTTAATGAGTGTTTCATTTCATACTGACACAGTGGACAATTTAAATGGATGCGTATCACGACGTTATCTTTTCGGGAGTGGATACAGACCTTTCGAGGCAGATGAAGTTTCTTTGAGGTCACCGATCTTGATAAATGTATACTGTATAAGCCTAAGTCATTAATTTATAATAATTTAATGTTATGATGATAATAATTGATGTTTTGCCCAGAGACAGCTTTGCGATAGGAAGGTTAGACTCTGTACAGACACAGCCACTTTTTGTGGCTGTGACGCCAGAGTCACAAGCCACTTTTAGCAATATACAGGCTTAAATTTTTGCATGCTAGCGGAGCCATTGCAGTGGCAAGGGTAGGCGACTAAAGTCAAGGAGTTCCATTAGGTGATTCACTGCAGTGGCCTCTGGTTGTGGCAAGCCACTACAGTGGACGTGTATGAATAGACCCTTAGAGTTGATCGGATATGTCAGTTTTAAACTTCTCTTCCGAAATTGAATACAGTGTAGTGCGGAAATGTGTACAGGTAGGTAGTAAGCGCGCTACATTATGTTCATTGTGCCCTAACCGGGAATCGAAACGCTGACTCTCTGATTGCAAGGTAATGAAGGAAACTACTCTCTACGGAGGACAGTAATTTAGAACTTATCATTTGATGAGTACGGGTATGTGCATAGTACTTCTTCAAGTTAGTTCCCTTACTTGTCCGATAACTTGCATTGCTATCGGAATTCTTTCCAAAGCAACAGTGATGAAATAATTACCTAGCCTCCGTTGTTTACTGGTTGTCATCACACCCTTCGATCGGCACTGGGGAGGCTCGTAAGTTTGAGTCGCTTTGATGAACATGTTGACTGAGATTTTACAGGGTTTTCATGATGTGGTACCTAGACGAAAGGCTTAGGTCCCATCTTTCCTACTCCGGGAGAGTGCTTGCAGAGCGACGTCATCCCTTTGATATGTGACCTTAGGCCTATAAATGTAAATTAAATGAATTCAGAAACTCTTTTGCTCTGAAACGAAAAGTTTGAATGTACTTGTATTTATCTGTGTGTATGTTTGCAAATATTTTGTTTTCCGCATTTGGCCGCGTGTGTGAATGAATGCAGACATTTCCATCAAAATTCTGAACGCGTCAATACTCGTTCAGTTCCCACAGATATATGTACACGAAGAATGAGACCCTCCTCCTCTTGCAGACACGTACGCGTGTATTAAACCATCAAAATAACAAGATATGATGATAATGATGTACTTGTCTGTGGTTCAGTTCGGAGCAGAATACCAGTGGGGCGTTAGCGTACTGTGTGGTATACAACTATATAGTTGAAAGCTTCCCTTGTGAAAATTAATGTCCCACGTGCTAATTACAGGGAAATGTTCTCTCATAATTCCTTGTCATTTCACAACCTTCGTCCTCCCCTTTCCCTTTCCATCCGCACACACACACACTGCTCACACGTACCAGGCTCTTGTTGGTTGCTTTCCCTTCTGTAAACGCCTCCCATACATTTGCTATTGCCCTGGTGAATATGCATTATGGTCTCTGATTGATACACTTAATATTCTGTACCTGATCCGAAATGCATCAATACATATGTAGATGATGAAATGAGTTGATTAGTAGCGATCGACAGTTGTTGTACTATCTACGAAGCAATTTTGTGGATTCTGTGCACATAGTTTTCGAAATGAAAAACCACGGTTTTCTCGAAAAGACAAATGGCATTATTACTCATCAGAAGACATCTGTGTTAGTCTCGTCATGTATTTTTGAAGATACTTTCTTGACATCCACGTGAGAAATACACGAATCACGACTCGTTTGGAGCAAGAAGTGTAGACCTCAGAATTGACTCTAGTCGCCGTAAACTAGAGTGGATCGCGTATAAGTGAGGCGCAGCACAGTCGGGTTACTGTGTATATAAGCTACCGCCAGGCTTCATCAGCGATCACACTATACATATGTACAATGTTCCGTTGGAAAAATTGCGGCGGGACTTTTCCAACGACACCTTAACCGGTTTCCCTGCCCTAGTTGTTCCAAAGTTGACATTGCGTCCCGAAACTCGGGATCCGCCCCTGCGATCTGGATGAATGATACAGGTTTGAACTCGTCTTGCCGAGACCTTTCAAAGGACACCTCAACCGCTTTCCTAGCTCTAGTAGTTTCAAAGTTAAAAATAACCCCCTAAAACTCGGTATGCGCAATCTTGATAAATGAAAAGGTTTGAACTAGTCTTCCCGAAACTTTTATAATGACATCTTAACCACCTTCTTAGTTCAAGTAGCTCCAAAAAAACAAATTGTTCGCCTGTCTCTGCATCCGCCCCGCATATCTAGATGAACGCTACGAGTTTGAACTCATCTTGCCTTTCCATCGACACCTCAATCACTTTTCTAACACAAGAAGATTCAAAGATATGTATTGCCCCTATATCCGGCACTGCCCCTATCGCTGGAACCGCCCCTGCTATCTGAATCAATTATACAGATTTAAGCTAATCTCGCCGACACCTTTCTAACAACACCTCAACCACCTTCCTAAGTTGTCCATAGACGGACGGAGCGGGCGCATAAGTCTTCACAACCTTGCTGCTGAAGTCTAAAAACGACCGAACCTGACTTGTTTAACCTAACCAGTTGTTAGTGAACTTTATGAAACTTGAAAATGCTTATACGAGCTTGCTCGTATGTCAAAAAGCTACTTTTCTCAAAAAATAAATAAAAATAAAATATCACCCACCCAGCACTGGAACCGAACCCAGGGTACCGTATTAGCTGTCCTATACTGTAGCCACATCGCTAAAGCGCAACTTGCAATCGTTTGGTTGTCAGTGTTCTTTATCCAGTAAAGGGTGATTTTCATGAAAGCTTGCTTTGCTTGCGATTTGAGTAAGTAGCCAATTGAAACACATGTTTTATGGTAAGGTAAGTGTAACACCTGTTTCAATTGGATATTCACCCGAGCAACGCAAGCCTTCATGAAAATAAGCCCTAATACTTCACGACACGCCCGTGATAACCTTTGGTAAATCTCTGTCTTCCATCTCGCGCCGGAAGTTCATTATTCATCTCCACAGTACTTAAAATGCAGCAGTACAAGTAACGTTGAAAGCAGCTGGAAAATATGGGAGTCCTATTTGGACTATATTAGAGATTATTACATAGATTCAAATTCAGATTAGAGATCTTGAAACTTTAAATCTGAGTTTAAGTTTAATTTTAAGGCGTGTAGGCAACTCTGTCTCAGGTTGGATGGATGATGATAGAATGGATGATGAATTGGTGGAATGAAGAAATTAGGAGAAAACTAGAACACCTAGAGAAAACCAACGCACACCGTTTTTGACTACCAGAAAGCCCACATTACATGAGCAGAGATCGAACCGACGACCTCAAGCACAAGAGGTGAGCACTCCAACATTTTGAGCCACTGCAATACTTCAAATTTCGATCCGGAGGCCGTATTCGAAACAAGGTTTGTTGCGTTTCGTTCCGTCCTGTCCTTGCATACTTCCGTTACTTTAATATTTTTCATATCAAAGCTTTGCTTTTATAAACTCAAGATAAAATAAAGTAATAGCTGAGCAAAGCCAATACGTTGTATTTAAAAACTAAAAACGTGTAACGGTTTCGTCAAGTAACTAACAACTTGGCTTCATCAGACACACAGACAGCCATCTGGTTCCTTATTGGCCCCCACCAGCCAATCCCGTACCGACAACACAAAGTGAATTTTTAATTAAAAGCAAATGAGGAACCAGATGGCTATCTCACTTGTGTTCTTTATGCACTTTAGTATGTCTGATGAAGCCAAGTTGGTAGTTAGTTGGAGAAACCGTTACACGTTTGTAATTTTTAAATAAAACATATTTGCTTTGCTCATCTATTATTTTATCTTCCGTTACTTGTTCGGTATTGAAGGTATCGTCGGAAGTAGGATTTGCCATTGGAAGTTGAAGAAATTAAACCTGCAAATTGAACAACTGACCGCGATTTGTGCACGACTATGCGAAGCAAGGAAGTTAGAAGAAGTGAATAAGACGATTTTAAAAATCATGACCATTGTTGTAACAGTTTCGGTCTGCCTACTCAGCACGATGTGGTCACTCTTTGCCTTCTATTTTGTGATAAATAATATTTCACTCTTGTGCTAATAATAATCTCGTTTGCACTAAGGAAGATACTTCAGCTAAAAAATATGTAAAGAAATATTAGACCCTCACTGCGTTCCCAAATCCTACTCAATTCTCATCGCCCTTCGATACTAGATCCCAATTGCATCGTCAGTTGGAAGAAATAAATTGTGTGTTGTTAAACTACTTCTTACTTCGAAATGACAGGCTGTATCTATTCAATAAATAACGTTTGACGCTAAAGCACGACTTTGTCACTTTTGGCGTTTATTTCCTTCTTCCAAGTGATGGTTCAATTGACATTGCTATCGTATTAGAGGATTCCATTGCATCACTTTTTTCACACCGTTCTCTTGGCCTAGCGGTTACGGTTGCGAGCATGAGGTCTACGTTGTGAAGGTACTTTCTAGTTTTCAATGGTTTGTAATGTTCTCAAACCTTGCAACGTTAATTTAACTCATTTCCCGATGTCATACAATGAAATTTTACACAGCGACGTAAGTCGGGTGACAACACAATATTTATTTGTTGAAATTTGCTTTCACATATTTCTATATTTTAAAAGCATATTTTAATATGGACTTCTTTATCCTAAAATAAATACTACCCCGCAACTATCTTGGGTTTGACTAGCTGCAAGACACTTCAGGGTTTGGGTTTGGGTCACAAAACATTAGCTTGAGAAAAAGTATCCGAACACAACACCGAAATAACTCGAAAAAAATAATAATAAACTTTTTGAAGGTACTTTTCATAAACAATTTGTACTAAAAAGTAAAAAAAACAACATGTTTATGCATGACTAAAAACAAAAGCATGTAGCGCCAATTTAAGAATGTATAAAATGACTGTATATGAGGTATATGAGAGAGCGCCCAATGTTTTTATTTTTAGTCATGCATAAACATTTTTTTTTTAACCTTTTAGTACGAGTTGTTTAAGAAAAGCATGTCACTGAAAAGTTTTTTAAATTATTTTTTTCTGCGTATCTTACTCTATGTATTTCTGAAAGGTCAGAAGTCGGCAGAGTGGGAAAATCCCGTTGGTCAGGAAATCTTGATTGGAATTCTCAAGGGTCGAAAAGTTCCAAAAACTTGGGCATTACCGACTGCTTGCGATTTCCCGACATTTTCCTGTCCCGAAAATTTCTCGATTTTCAGAAAATTTTCTCATCTTCTGTCGATTGCGTTCCGAGAGAAAATATAAATTTATATATATATATATATATATATATATATATATAAAAGAATAACATGTTTTGACCTTGAAGAAGCGTAATTCATTTTATACTCATTATAACCACCCTTATACTTTCTATGGGTATTCTGCCCGCCAGCAGGTCTATGACCCTAAAGTCCCTGGGTAAAATGAACCAATGGGAAGTTGCCATTTTCTTCCATCGGATAAAGATTACGTTCTAAAGATAGAACCTACAGATTAAGGTGAGCTCTGAACCACTTCTGTTTCCTTGGGACTCATTAATTGATTACAAGGCAGCGAGTGTTACCACTTATCCGCCACGGATAACCTGAGAAATTTAGTTGCTAAAAATTCCGAATTTAGTCATCGTTGACATTAATACGATTATGAATATTGTGGTTGTCTGCCCCAGTATTACTGTTACATCCTCTACATGTAATACAGTGATTGCTGCTTGTTGCTGTTAAGTTGCATACAGCCACAGCATATGCTATATTTATCTGCATTAATCAGTTAGAGGCTATAGATAGATTGGCAAGTAAATAAATAATTAGATTACATGTGAGGCTTTTGACTTACTAATTGCGTTCACAGAGTTTCACAGTTTCCACTTAAGGTGTGATTTTGCTGGAAGAACATAAATCACTGCTAGAAAAGAATATGATTCGTTGGTTTCGTAAATTGCCTTTCTACTTCTGGGAAATGTCCTCGCCCTCTGACACAAGGTCGCGGATGCGTAAAGAAATTGAGGCATATGGAGGCTTCCTTTATAAATAGGCTATAGATTGATGTTACCGTGGGATCTGGTAAATAAAGATTTGAAAATACTGGTGTTGTTATGTTACACAAAATGTTTAAACAAATTTCAGTTCAGAAAATATTAATAGCCACCTCGGTTGCCCTACTGGTCAGCACTGAGTTGTTTGGGAACCCAGTTCAATAGAAACTGTAGGTCCACGTTTAGCTCACAAGTTCGTTTAGGACTTAACTAACATTGAAAAGATTAATAGTTTGCAATGAACAGACTTCTAGAATGGAAATAGCATTTTGATACAAGGATGGTACATGAGAAATAGATCGTTGGATACTTTTCTTTAAATAGTTCATGAGTATGAATAAAGTGTAATGATATTGTGATCCAGGATCTACAATGATTTCCTCTCAAAACAATATGCATCCCAAAATTTTGACTAAAGATATGCATTTCAAGGTTGAAAGTTGCTTTGTGTTCTGATGAATATGTGACAAAAATTATGTAGGATTTTTTATTTAATTTTTGTTTTGAATTTTAATTTACGGCCTTTAGGCATCTGAGACCTAGGCCGGTACGGAATTTTTGACAGGACTTTGTTGTTTGACATTTCAATTTTCAACGAGGATTAGCATTACTTACATGATTTCGAAGCTCTTTGTATTTTGTTGACACCTTCCATCACAGTGTAAATACGATTTTATACAGTATATGTATTTGTACAGTAATGTCTTGATTGGACTTGTACAAGAGTTGAATAATAGTTTTTTTTTGTTTGTTTGTTTGTAATGTAATCGTCGGAAGTAATTCCGTACAGGGGGTTCGACGCGACCCTGGATGTGAGTGCGTTACCTTATATCAAAGCATATTTAACTACGAATAATTAATTTTATTCATTTAATTTTCTGTGTACACCAAGTACGTTCGCGCCATCTTAATATATTGTATTCTGATGTGCTTTTACCCTCCGCTATCCATTACTCTTCTTCCACGGGGCACTCAATTATACTCGTTGGAGCTTGAAAGACGTTTACTGTAACTTCCCTGTCATAGTGGAAAGACCGCGGCACACTATTACTTGAAAATTTCATTAACAAGTCGAGTCTGGAAAGCATCGTTGGAAAGTGCCCGGAGAGCAGCTCTTGCCAGAAGTTTAAGCTTATAGGAAGACATTTTCTGCCGTTGTTAGTTTGTACATCTTGTTGCATTAACCGAGAAGGGGATTTTTTTTTTAAGTTGAGAAGACAAGACTAGCGGAGATGGAATGAAGAGGGGCATGCCATGAGAGAGTTTAGTCTCCGTAATAAATTCTTGGTGGTTAGATAAAGTATGTTGTTTGTTGCCACAAAGATTTGTATGATCTTGAAAATGAAAGTGGAAACGTACGTAATGTTACAGTACTTATAGGATAAAGCAGTTGTTGGTATTAATGGATATGTGTCGGGTAAAGAATGGGTGCCAAGAAATGCAGTATCAAACTATAGCTTAATTAAGTTTTGTGTTCTCAAAAACTATTGCTAGTTTTGATTTCATGTGTTTTACTGCAATACTAAAATCAAGGAAAAGGTAGAGATTTTCTTACCTGAGTTTTTTCTAAATGTACGTGTTTGTAAATTGCGTACGAAATTCCCCACGTAGCATGTCAACTTGTAACAAGATTGTCAGTCACTTGTTTGATTTTATTGTGTTGCACTTGATAACCAAGCATGAAACAAACTTCTTGGAAACTGGTTGTTTTAACTAGCCTAATTCAATCTTGTTGGAACAACTAGATATGCGAGAAAGCTTGTTAAACTTAAAATCTAATTGAATTTATTTCGTTGCTCTGCAGTTATCGCTGCAGTCCCATCGTGTACTAGGAATGTTTTGCCATAACCTAACCTCTCCGGCAGCTCATAACCTTTTTACTACAGCCATCTCTTGCGAATCTGATGAACTAACTAAAGATAGGCCTTAGAAAGCGAAGTGGGTCGAGTGGTTCCATCGTCGAATGGTACTACAGCATCAGATCAATGTGTCGTAGGACCTTAGTTTGATTCCCATCCAGTTTTTTTATTTTTTAAAAGAAAACAAGTACTTTAGTTTTTCCTTCCCTGTCCTGTCAAAGTTATTTGAATCTTTTTGATTCTTGTAAACTAGGCTATTTGATTCAACCTTGTTTAATTGTTACCGCCCATCAAATTCATTTTATCTCATCTTAATCAACCTTGTTTAACCCTTGCCATACCCCAGGAGGACATCCAAGGGCTCGTTCTTTCTATGCCTCGGCGTGTTGCAGTCATTCTAATGGCCCATTGTGGGCCCACTAGCTACTGACTTTCAACGGTTCTGTTCCGTTGTCGTCAAATTGTCACACATCGCACTAAGCGGTAAGTTTAATCATTTGCTACTTGTACCTTATGGTATCTATCTGCCAAATTTCGGGCTGCTCTTTTCTCTCCTTCTTGGTGTTGCATTTTTAATGGCAAGCAGTGTGTTTAATGATTTCTATTTACTTTTTTACCTTCTTCACTGTTAAAATTGATTGTTATAGTGAACATAAAACGAGTCTGGGTGTTTATCGACCGTCCATTTTGCAACTATACAGAATATCGTGCGCTTTGCGACCCCAGGAAAGTTAATCGTGCGTTTTGCGACTAAACTTATTTTAGAGTCCTCGAGGTCTTAAAGAGTTAAGTTCATTATTGTTAAAATACTTAAATCTGTATTTTCCAAGGGGGAGTTTCCATTTTGGGAACCAGCTTTCAAAAATTCCCAGGAAGAAAGGAATAGTGTCTCAAGTTTTCACATAATAACGAGCAATTAACGCAGAGAACACGAAATAAGGAAGAAGAAATCGTCTGACGAACGGAATGAAAAACGGAAGAATATAACCTAACTTTACCTAACCTGCCTTCGCTAGTTACCGCTCACTTGGCATTAATTTCTGTCTGTGTCCGACATTAATTTGTAATTTTTATCTATAAGAATGGTTCAGACATATATGTTGTTTTGCATCCCCCCCCCTCTCTCTCTCTCTTTCACACACACACACATTAGTTGCATATGGATTGTTGTAATTCACATATGCAACATTTCATGCCCCAAAATCACACGTGTCCGTCTGCTGCAGCAATGCAAATGGCAGTGCCAAGTGCTCATTGGTTGTCACAATTGGAGAATCTCATAGAACTTGATGATGCATGTGCTCTGCTTTTAGATTGTAATACTTCCGATATGAATGCCTCAAATCTGTTTCTGTTCTATTATCAATTGAGGACACGGTATGTGAGGAAGAATGGGCCATTCAGAACAGATACATTGGCATGTATTGTTTAGAGGAGGAGAATTATCGTTCGTGTCCTGGTTGTTATCAATTTAACAGGTTACAGCGAACTTCGGTTGAATTTTTATTATTTATTTAGTTTTTATTTATGGACTAGAAAAGCATCCTTTTTGTCTGAGCCCAGCAGAAGTATGAGGGATAACGTTCCTTGAGTGTAAGAAGTATGACGGGCGGCGTACACTCTCTTGAAGAGAAGATGGATATGGTAGCTGCTAGTGTCTTACTGTATGTACAGCTTATCTCCGCATAGTTCAGTAGAAACAAGGAAATATGGTGTGATAGCCCGAACAAATTGGAACAGAAGATATTCTTGCAAACAGATTACCACTATCCCATCTTATATAACATAGCCTAAATTTAGAATTCCTAAAATCCTTTATTATAGAAAATAGTTAATATTCAGTCGACACAATCTTTTCATTTGATATTTCATAATCCTTAAGCGACTATACAAACCTTCATTTTTCAGTTCCCATTATTTGGGTGTTCAAGCTTCCAATTTTGTTGGGGTGGGTATCGTATTAATAAACATTTGTTAGGACCAAGAGGTCATTCCATACAAAATCGACAAATAAATAAATGGAAGCTGCACTATTATTAAAATTTATAAAGAAAAAGAAAACATCACATTTATTCTATCATGTTACCAGAGATGAAATGTAGATTTTCAGTTTGTTTCCTCTTACCATTCGATCGTAGCCGCCTTCCAAGGTTCATAATTGTTGGCTGAAATTCACTACATTTCAGCTAAAGTTATGAACTTCGGAAGATTTTTACTTGCAGTCGTGAAAAATTACAGAATTGTCTACTGTTGCTTTTGTGTACAAAGAACATAAATTATTTTATTAGACTTGTTTGGTTTTTACGACTGTCTTAAATTGTTTATTTTTTTAAAGATATTATTACGTTATCTGAATTTTTCAACTGTTTATTTTGCTAGTATGTATTAAATGTATGGAGTAGGATAATTAACTTGTGTTTATTTACATATAATAATTATTATGAGTTTATTTTGTTTTCATCACGTATGGTGCTTTGCAGAAGAGCAACTACGTCAATAAAAATATATCAAAGCACATTTTAATAACGATACTAATAATTCTTGCAAATATTATCTTAAAAGCAGCTCTGTTTTGACGATATTTGGTTAATTTCATGAAATGAGTGCGAGTTAGTGATTTATCTAGGTTTCACATTTGACTTCTAGAAACTTCGTTTAGGGGTTAAATAACCTGATTTCTGCGACTCACCATCTAACTCCTACAACTCATTTAGCTGAGCAATAAACAATAATTGATGTATTTCGCTGCACTGGTGTATTTACCTGCACTTAACTAACAAAAAGGTTGCCTGGTGCAAGCTCTATAGAGTAGTCTGGACAGACAATCAATGAATTAAATATTACATTATTAGCGTTGATTATTTTGACTACGTAGCAAATCCGAGCAATTCTCGAATATATTTCAATATTTTAAATCCGCAATGTTCCATTTGCATCTTAGTCTAGCTAGACACATTTAACTTAATTTCATTGTCGATAGTGACTTTTATGTATGAAGGTTTTATATTTTAGATGGATCAAGTGTCTGTTGTGTGATAAGTGGTTTCTATCGTAACAAAAAAAAACGTGTGGAGAGAAGAAAAAAACAGAGTAAGAGAGCTTTTAACGTAATAGGCTTTTGGGGATTCCATCGTTTAGACTTTGTCCTACTTTTTTCCCTTTATATATTCTATACGTTAACACATTGTAGATAAAACCTCTTTCACAAGACAATCTCTGCATATTAGTAGCTGAAAAATGGAAGTTACTATATATATATCAGGGTTGTGTTTTTTTCTTCTTTTTTTAATTCTTGGAAAGCGTTCCTTGGGAAAAGAATGAAACGATGAGATGATGTTTAGCCGAGATGTTTGAAAGAGGTATCTTCACAGAGCTTCCGTCATCCTCTTCTAGTCCCATGAGAGTTTATTTT
Organism: Lepisma saccharinum; assembly: GCA_022664845.1. Taxonomy (NCBI): domain Eukaryota; kingdom Metazoa; phylum Arthropoda; class Insecta; order Zygentoma; family Lepismatidae; genus Lepisma; species Lepisma saccharinum. Next base: position 70,345 of record JAGDQP010003579.1, read on the forward strand.
ATTTATATAAAGTTGTTGCTGGGAGCCATATTGCTTAAAGAGAGAAAGCCTTCCACTCAATTTTTTGGGTGAAAAAAAAGAAATATATAAATAAATAACTGACTATCTATCACTTTGCTTGTCAGCTCTTCTAGCTGATCGATTCGCCAAAGTGTGAAGAACTTTACTGCCTTGCAGCGATGTTTGAGATTCTATTTCTTCCCTTTTCCTCCTATTCTTTCTTTCTTTTATACTTAGGTTAGTCAGTGTTGCCAGTATTTGGTATTCGAGAAACATCAATGGGAAAGATAAAAATGTGACTTTTGAAAACTTGTCAGAAATTGGGTAAGTTGAATTTATGGCCGTTATGCCTCTTTTGGATCAGGCCGGGATAGGGTAGAGGAAAGGATGCGGTAATGAAGTCTTGCAGGACCTGCTTTGAAAGTACCATCCCGGTAGCCTTGGGTGACTGAGAGAAACTGTAGAGACTTGAGGGAGGATTGCCGACTGCTGGATTCCACTCTAGGACATTCTAAAATCAAAGCAACTCTCTTCCAACTGAGCTACGGTCACTCGGTACAAAATGGTTTTCTTGTGTTAATGAATAGTTCACGTTTTTTATCTTGACAACCGGAATTCAAATTCCGGTCGATCAATTTTTTCTCAATTTCTTTTCTATGTTTAAAATTAATTTAAAAGACAGCAATAACCCGTTTGAACTTTATATTCTGTTAGATATGTACGTATTACAAATCTTTTCGTTTCTTCTAAACTTGCTAACTGTTGTACTTAACTTTTGAATTTGAATTTATTTTAAGGCCTTTAGGCAATTGTACTTAGCTTGTAATTGATTTTACTTCTATGAGAATAATGTAAATACCATCAAAATCTTGTCTGTAACAAGGACCAAGTTCTTTTGTATTAAAATGCTCAATTGTTAAAGGAGTCAAATCTAAAATTAAAACTGGCAGTTACACGTCATCATTCTACTAATAAACGTATGAGGACTATTCCAAGAACTGATTGATTAGACTTTTTTAGTCACTTTCAGAAATTATTTTATAATATTCTTACATTGGAACACCTTGCTACTTGTAAATGGGTCTACTATCACTAACAGAAGTATTTGAAGATTAATGTTTAGTATGTTATGTCTGCGATTAGGTTACTTAATTCCAATTTCAGATTTCTGTTTCAAAAACTGTTGGTTATCAACTCAAATGTGACAGATTACTACCCGGCCCAGTTATTTTCTAGAGTTTCTACACGCAATACAAAATCTAAACCTTTTCTGTTGGTGCTTTGTCCACTCCCAAGATTATCAACAATAAAATATATAACTAATTTCTAGACTCACTTCTGAATTTGATGAATACTTGCCCACAGAATTGGATATTAATTGTAATTGCAGTGCGTATTTTAAGAAAATTAATGAGTGACTTAATGCACAGTTTTGATATCTTTAAAATTTCTCCCCCCCCCCCGTTTCGTTTCATAAATTTCTAGTAATTGTTCTCATATTTTTCTTTCTAGTTATTGTTAGATGTAAAATGCCTAAGGCTGTATTTGGATAGTTAGTAATGAATATCAGAGCTTAAAATGTGAAGCACCTTCTGGTTGCTGTATTATTTCCGTCTAGGTTTGGTGTTTTTTGTCATTTTTTTAATAAGAAGAGTAATTAACTTTGGTGCGTTATAAGGAGACCTAGCTAGCTACTTGCTGAGTGTTACTAGCCTGGCTTAATGGTTAAACGTATCGGAAAGCTGATCAGGGGGACCTGGGATCGAATCCTGTAGTGGTTATATTTACATTTTTAAAGAAAAATAATGTTTTTCTTTTCTTATGTATGTACTCATTAAGAAAATTAATAAAATTAGTGACCAGGAAGTGTGCTTACAATAACATAGTATACTTTTTTGTATCGTTTATGAGATCTGTGGAAAAACTGATTTTATTTACAATACATGTTCCGTACCGTACACTTACAAAAAAAGTATGTACATAATTTATTTCCGTTTAGTTAATGTATGGTAGTTGTCAAATGCCAATAACAGTCCTTTCTCCCATTATGCTACATTCATTCTATTACCATTCTGTAATGGGCACATTGTCAGCATTAGATGTTCTCAATTACTAATTCCAAGCATACTGTTATGACTATGATAGAACTATTATTACATTCCAATAATATACCGTTACCTATTATTTCTGTCCTATATATACACTGTGTATGCAATATATATCTCCTTTGTGGAATGTTTGTGTAATAATCAATTAACATCCATTGTCGTTAACTATTATCCCACCTAATGTGCATGTTCAATATGACTTTATATTGCCCGTATTATTGATTATGCTCAAGACAGACTTATTTTGTGACGTAAAAACAACTCAATTCTTCTTCTCCTTTGCCTCACTGTATTGAATACTACTTTGGAAGTACACCCATTGGCCATTTTCTATAAATCTGACTCGGGGAACACACAAACTGATATGAGGAAAGGTGTACATTACTTCCAGGTTGTTTAGAAATAATTGGTAGAAATGGACAACATTCACAGTCAACTTTCTCTGCCTCTTATTGTACGAAACTGTGACTAAATACCCGTTGAAGGTCAGCAACAAGCCTTCAGCTCTTGTAAACTGTAGTTGAAGGACGTGTTACAGTGCAGTATGTTATAACAGCGTGATTTACGGGTAATTTTGGTTGTATGGATTCAAACTGCACACACGTTTCGTCATGTGGTAAGGGTATGGGGCGTAGATTCAACTTCACAGCCGCCAGTGCGTCGGTGGTTTGAAAACTTTCGTGCCGGGGACTAGAGTCTCCAAAATGAAGAACGTAGAGGATGCAGATCAAGGATCGATAATGACGCGTTAACAGGCATTTATGTTGAGACAGATCTACGCAACACGATCAGGGAACTTGCGCGACAATTCAATGGTTCCCGTTCAACCATCTTATGCAAATAGGGTAAGTGAAAAAATGGATAACTTGGTATCGAACGAACTGACATACAGAGCATCATAACATATGTGCAATAACCTGTTTCTTCGCCGCTACTCAATCATATTTTGACCTGTGATTAGAAGTGAATCCTGTGTAATAATCGTAAGCGAAATGGAAAGCGGTTTGACGTTGGTGACAACCCGAAACGATTTCTGAAACCAAAGTTGATTCCACAAAAAGTTTTGTTGCTAGTGTGGTGGACAGCACTGGGTGTTGTTCATTACAAGTTGTTTTCACGTGGTGAAATCATTACCTCTGTCACATGTTATACAAAAAGTGACGAAATGCACTGATGGTTGTATAAGAAGCCTCCGTCATTCGTCAGTTAGTAGGGTCCACTGTTCTTAGCAGACAATTCTAAACCTTACTTGGCATAAATTACCATAAATTACGAAACAGAATCTGAGTGACCTTAGGTATGAAGCCTTCCTGTACCCTCAATAATCCCCGGACTTAGGCTAAAAGATAATTCACTTCCAAAAACAGGTAAAGTGCCAAAATTGTCTTTCGGGATTTCCTTGTTTTTCCAGCCATGTATTTCCAGCCATGTTTTTGTGCCATAACACATGTCCCCTTCTTGAATATATCATTTTTTTTTAATTTTTTTTTTTTTACTTTTTTTCTCTGGAAACTAAACGACACATCGGAGGAAAGAATGTGAATTTCGGATTCCTCATTGTTTGTTTAGTAAAATTACAAAACAAACTTTAATAATCTCAAAAGTACTATTTTAAAAAAAACGAAGAGAACGTACGGTAACAAGTAATTTGAGTTTTCAGGGTAGGTTCTGCTTCAAAAATTAAACCAAACTTACCGTTTTTAAAGTTATTGAAATAGTTTACGATCTGATGAGTTCAACAATTCTTCTACATACCAAGTACTCTGTTTGAAGCGAGGGATAGTAGGGATTTCCCCTCTATCTGGAAAAATCTTCCCTGACTCTGATTTTCGAAATATCTCCCAAGCCTGGGATATGAACGGATATAAAATACGGTTTACTACGTTCTGAATAAAATTTTCCTCTCTCGAAATCGTACAAATTGACAACTGCATATCATACATCTAACATTATGTTGATAGGTAACAAGAAATGATAATATACAGAATATATCAGTTCAACAGTTCAATGATTAATTGAATAAACTAAAATAATAATAATAATAATAATAATGTTATTTTTACTGGCTACCACATATAATTTATGTTCATTGTTTTACAACTTGGTTGCTTTTTTGGCAGTTTTTAAAAGCTCACTGGAAGGTTTGTACACCAGCCAATGGTAAAAGCCCTTCTAAGCCACGCTGTAAATTAGTCTCTCACAGTTTTCTATTTATATCTAGTTGCTATCGAGTTGCTACCATCAGCTATCTCGCAATGTCTTGCAATGCTATTACATTTTTTCGTTTTTGCTTCACTTTTCGGTGCGAACTTTACATTGTACACCTTTTTTAAATGCGTGAGTTTGCAGGTTCCTTGCGTGAGAGTGTGAGTTGATGCTTAAATTTGCGTGAGAGTTGACAAGCTATTTTTTCTTACGGTATTCTGTCCAGCAGGAAAATAAAGTTCTATTAAATTCGATCGAAACCATCTAAATGCATTGACAAATGCAGTTTCTTCTAATTTCTAGATACGAAATTTTAAGTATGTTCAATAAATAACGAATTCCGCTTACATTTACTTTGTTAGAAAGTTCCCGAATATTTAGATTTTTAAGTTTTCATTTTGTTACAGAACGTTAAGGTTCGTTTTCGATAGCTGTATCTTGTAAAGATCACGATAGCTTGTCGTCAAAGTTTAACAATCAAAAAACTACTCTTTATTGTTACAATGTAATACTGTATCTCTTTTTTCTATGTAATAAAACAAAAAGTCACTGTTTTAAATTTAATATTATGACTACCGGATCGACGTCTCCGTGAGTGATAGACATTTCCAATTTTAAAAAATAAAATATGTAATATGATATACTATATATTAGAACAAGGAAATAATGCCACCAATAAAAACGGATATAAAACCGTTTACTGGCTTTTTGCCAGACAATAACTTTTTTTTTTACTCTTTTCAGCTATTTTTAAATATGGTACTTCTTTTATGATGCCACAAAATATTCCTCTATAAAAATGCGGATGGTTACAAGACTTCATAAGCAATATCAGTCACGTATGTAGATAACAATGTTTCGTTTTTATTATTATTTCCTAGCAGAGTTCATATGTGAGTGTGGCTCAGTGTTTCTCCCTCTGTATCACACTAACAAAAAAACATGCATATGTCGAACTAAACTCCCGCTCACAAACTCAGAATGAAAGACTAAGAAAACGAGTGAAGTTAAACTTGAAGATAAATTAAAGGATAGCCATTCAAATGTTGTTATTTCCAGAACTGAAATTTTACAGTAGAGTGGGGAGGGGGGGGGAATGTTCCAATTATACATACGTAAACTCTCTTTCAGTTTTCATGAATATATGAACTATTTTTAAAGTTCCTATATTGATACTTGAAGCGACCATAAAATATGTCCTGTGGAACTTGGAACACATTTTCTTTTAATACTTCCATCCTTCAAATATGTTAGAAATTACATATTATCCCAGAAATTTCTACCGTACTGAACAATTTAAGCGTTTTTTTAAATCTATAACAACGGGGTAGACAGAGTCAAGTTTAATTTTCTACTTATTTAAGCTCTGGTGTATATACACACACACCACAGTGAGACGTTTCGCTGGGTCAAATTTGGGACCCGGCCTGACCCAATTTCAACCCTGCGAGACCCACGGAAGGCAAAACAGAGGTGTTTTTTTTTACATTCTTTTCTTTAGTTCACAATGGTTCGTGGTGTCATCAAATCTTGCAACGTTAATTTACCTCATTTCCCGACGTCATAGAATGATGAAATTTTGCACAGGGACGTAAGTCAGGTGACAATACAATATTCCGTGGTTACTTTCCTATATTTCTATATATTTATATGTTTTAAAAGCATATCTTAATATTTTTTTTAAAAATACAGACTTTTTTATCCTAAAATAAATACTAACCAGCAATGATATGGGGTTTTGCGGGTTGCCGGACACTTTAGGCTTTGGTTCACAAGACAGCTTGAGAAAAAAAATAGTAAGCTCTTTAAGTACATTCTTTTCTTAAACAATTCGTACTAAAAAGTAAAAAAAGAAAAACTATTTATGCATGACTAAAAAGAAAAGCATGAGGTGCTCTCTCATATACAGTCACTTTATGAATTCTTCAATGGCGCGCCCAAGGCTTTTTAGTCATGCATAAATAAAATTATTTTTTACTTTTTAGTACGAATTGTTTAAGAAAAGAATGTCTTTAAAAAGATTTTTTTTATTATTTCCCCCCTTGCGTTTAAACAGTGTTTCTTTCAGGGGTGACCGGTACAGGAGGTGTTACCCGCAGAGCTCGAAAATAATAACTCCCCGATAATTCCCAGTTCAACAGTTTTCAGACCGGGTCAATCGGGTCGCATTTCAAACCGACTTACTTATGCTTGGGGTAGGCCAGCTTACCGGGTCATCAGAAGTGACCCGGTTTCATCTCTGATGTACACTGACAGGATATGAATGCTACTAATGGTTATAACATGAACCAGTTGAACACGCACCTCACTATTACGGGGTCCGTGCCGTTGGTCCCGAACAGTTTTAGAGTTGCTGTTTGTTCCGGAAAATCCGGAACCGTACAGAAATTGAGATCTGCGTTCCAGTGTCCTAAAAATAGTTCTTGGGACTCATAAATATCCGGTTTCCTGCGAAAAGAAGGGGGAAATTATGGTTTTCTGTCTCCTCTCACGATTATATTCTATACAAGTTGAGTACGGTAGGTAAAAAATGCATAAGCCTACGTAAAGCTCACGATTCAACTACCTTCACATTGAACGAAACATGCTTAATAGTTAATGTTGTCGGTATTGCTCTTTTGAATTTGAATTCATTTATGACCTTTTGGTAACTTTGGATTAAATCGAGATAGGGTAAGTAGAGGATGGGGAGGGTATCCGTCATTTGCTTGTTGCAAATGAAGGAAACCCTGGAAAACTTCAGTCAGAATGGTCGGCCGCGGAGTTGGAACACACGTACCTACACACTGCCAATCCAAAGTTTTCGAGGCTACCTCCTTTACCACAGAGACTGGGTGAGTATTACCACAGAGTAGATACGTATACAGAGAGAGGATAAGGGCAGTTTACTTGCAATACATCCTGAGGACTTATTAAACGCCTGTTCAAATAGTTAGGTACTTCGCCCTGCAGAGGCCACCATTGCGCTCATTGTGCAGTAGCACCTAAGTTCAGGGCGCAGTGGTACCCTCTAAACGGCGGAGTACCTATTTGAACATGAACTCTGTACTGACTGAATTTCTTCTATAACAATGGCAAGAAGAAAAGTATACTTTATTTAACAAAACTGGATAGGTGCGAATGAGAAATCTGTAAAAATTCTGTGGAATAGAAACTTATGAGGCGGGAAAAAAATGTACTTTGTTATTATTGATTAAGTATCTTTGTAACTTGTCCCTTTTACACAACAATGGTCTCGTATTTCCGTGCTCTTTCGACCAATGAATATTTTTGCAATCTTAGTATCAGTAGCGGAGTAGTGACTACTTAAGTGTTGAGCGTTGGACATAAAATTGACGTCGTTTCTAACGTCACTGGTTCATCTGCATAGTTCCTGTGTTACATTGTTAGTCGGAGTCTTTTTCTTAATTTTGGATATTTCAAAGGCTTTTTTATAAATTATTAGTGCCTCGGATTTTCACTTTTAAAATATAGCAACCCTACCTAAACAGTTCCTTCTTAAGGAACGGTCCACAAGAAACGGTCTCTAGTACAATGAAACTGGATAAACTGCAAACCATCAATACCCTTTCCACAGTCCAGAGGCGCAGAATCACGGCCGGCTCTTTCTCGTGAGCCACGGCGAAGAATCAAGTGACGTCATGTTGCTAGTTATTTTGGGTAAAGTAGACCCGGAAACCAGTGAGTTAAATGGACTATTACCGGTTTAAAATTCAGGACCACGTAGGCAGAAATGGTTGTGTTAACCATCTCGCCAGTCGATGACATGATGCGGTGTTATAGTCGCGCCTTTTCATTATAGACAATGGAAAGTGTAGCTCCTCTTTGATTTAGCTACCTCTTTGATTTGGGTTTCGCTGTCATCTCAATTCTCCCACTGTTAGTTTTCAGCGCTTTTCCATGATTATTGTGAAGAGCCGCATAATTATAAGTGACCACCAGGATCTTGAACTACGTACATTCCCCTAATAGCACAAGGTAGTTGAGGCAACATTAATATTCGATTGATTGCAATCATTTCCCAAGATAGGCCCAACGTTGTCAATGTCCACTTTGTCACCCATTACTAAACCAACCATTTCCTAACCATATGGAAACGTTGGGCCAACATACGAGGAAGAAATGAGTCGAACCATCTTTTCAATGCTTGGCCTATCGAACAATAATAATAATAATAATAATAAAAGCGCTCAAAATTCAACCATTATAAAACTTATGAAAATTCAAGAAGCTATAAACTATGGGAACATTCAATTACGCTTATACAACCTGTTCTCAAACATTATTAAAAGAATATATAAGGTTGAGAATTGAAAGAACGGAATAAAAATTTACCAATCACCTGTGAAATTAAACAATGTTAAAGTTACAAGGAAGCAACGAAATCGTCAAACGAAAATTTATAGTTAGCTCAAGAAACACAACAATTTTCCAACCTCGGGTTAACAGTTCGTGCTACTTGGCTTGTCAGGTACCAAGTTCATGCAAAATCCTGTGTGTATGTTGCGTTACACACGTCAACTATCCACTCACTATAATGTTCATAGTTGGACCCAGACTTCATAACAGAGGCAAAATTAAAGACGTATGAAAGTTTATTATGACGTTAATGTAAACGTGCCTACTCACGTCCCCACTCCCTCCAAAAGTGGAAAGTACATTAATCATCCCGAAATTGCAATATATGCAGGTAATATGAAATTATCACCCCAGAAATCAATCTGCTACCTCGCGCTCAAGCTCTTTATTTCCTCTAGTCGTGTGTTTTGTAAGTCAAGATTTATCGATCTCACACTCACTGTCTCCATAACATATGAATTGTATCGTGTATAATGTTCTGAGCAAAGAGAGGCAGTGGAGCTATTAATTTTCGTCGCTTACAGCTCGGGCAAAACTGAGTTTACAGTCTTCCGTTGGCGACGAGTTAGGGAGCAGAAGGTATTAATGTAATTTGCTGTAATTTTGCTTTACTGAGATTAGTTACAAGCAGTCTATTGTTCCTTTCTTTAACGACTTTCTAACTTTCAAACACCAAACATTAAACTATTACCTTGGTTGTGTGTGAATAAGAGTATAAATCAAGGTGGAAAATAAATTTCTCTTTTAAATATCTATTGAAGTGAACCTGCTTGCAAGAATGTGGGAATTCACATCTGTTGTATGTACAAGTACAATGTTTTTGTAATGTGTTTTTATTTCTGCTCACTCTAAAGCTTATGAGCTTTCATCTTTTCCTGCAGTAGCCTGAATAAAAGAAGAAATGGATGAAACCATTTCCTGAGATCTTTATAAGGATATTCTAGCATCGTGTTGAGTTTCAGGCGAAATTATCGAACATAAATGCAAATTATTGACTAAAATCTTACTCACTTTTATTTTCTTCTTTATTATGTTCATTCTTTATTGTTTGTTCGCTTTTCTTCTTCCTCTTTCTTTCTTTTCCTCGCTTTCTTTCTCTTTTGTCTTTTTTCTGGAACTTTTTCTTCTTTCTTTCCTTATATTCTTCTATCTCGTTTCTCTTTATTTATTTATTTATTTTTATCCTTTTCCTCTTTGGTTCTGTTCTCTTTCTTCTCTGTTTTCTTTCTTTCTCTTTTCTCTATATTTTTTTCTTTTATTTCTTTCTCCTTTTTCTTCTTTTCGTTTTTTTTGTTTTGTTTTCATTTTCCTTTTTATTTCGTTTTCTGTTAGTTTCTTTCAGTTTTCTTCTTTCTTTCGTGCTCTTGTTTCATTCTCTTCCTTTCTTTCATTCTGTCCATTACTTTCTTTCTATTTCTTTCTTGCTTGCTTCAGTTCTTGCTGCCTCATTTATATACTATTTCTTCTTTCTCTCGTTCCTGCTTTTTCTATTGTCTTTTCTTGGTCTTTCCTTTTGATTTTATTCTAACTCTCATTCGTTCATTAATTCCACATCTCAATCTCTCTTGCTTTTATGGTTTTATCTTTTTACTTTTTCATATTTCTTTCATTCTTACTGCATCTCACAGGATTTCTGATACGATGTTTGCTGTTTTCTGTTGATTGATCTTTGTAGATCCATAAAGATCCGTGAAGATCAATTGCAGATTTTATTCGTAGTTTAAAATTAGGACAATGTATTATTATACTTGTGAAACTGCATTAATCAAATAGAGTTGCTCTTTATGATAAGAAAATATTTCAGGTTCGGAATTTCCCTTAATTGAAGGGAATCTCCTTAAGGCATCAATTTGCATTTCGTTTATAGCATTTTCCCTCGGAAACTGCTCATCCGTTCTTCACGAAATTTTTCACAGTGACGATGACTATCATTACCCACGGTTTTAGACAATAAAATTGAAAATCCGATAAGACACGGAGGAATTATCACCGAAAAACTACGAGAATAGGATCACCTCACTGCATTATTAAATGCATATGTAGTCAATAGATGGCAGGCAAAAGAACATTAAGAAAATTGTTCACTATCCTACACAGAATTACGTAAAGCAAGAGAAGCTCCTTCTATTATAATGTATTCTAATTATCTTTGTTACTAAAAGTTTCAAATAGCATCATCCTTTTGTATCTTAATGTCAAATATGATTAGGATGTAATGTCGTTTAGTTGCATTAGCTCCATTTCCGGTTAAGTGTAGTTAGATGGTCACCTTTATAGCATGAATAACGACCTCCTGTTAGTGGTTATCTTGTTCTTATCATAGATAAGCTGTAATGAAGTGAAACTAAAGAGACTTGTTTCGAAAGTAGAAATGACTAAACAGACTTTGATAGTCGGTTCAAGGGATATTTGAAAGTGTAGAATATAGAATACATATCAGCGTCCTTTTGAAATCTTAGCCCATCTCTAATATTTTAGCCCATTTAACTTTATATATATGCAAATAATACATGGCTTTATATTTATACTAATTATTGTGTCTGTTTATTTTTACAGGTAAGTTGACTCCATTTTTGCTCTTGTGTGGACGTTGGATAGTATATAATAGTGGGTAAGTATCGATATATTAATTAATTTCAAGCCATGACCGCATAATAATACCAAGTACAGTAGAATTTCTTTGAAAAGAGTAACGTACGAAAGGACACAATGCCTCTAGAATTAAAATTTTCACCGCCAGGTGACTCCACTGGCGCGGGTGTGCAAAGTGCAATCTATCACGAAGTTAGCACTATCACGACATTATCCATATCACGAATTTTGCGAACCATGTACTGTTAATCAAAATCAGAACAGTTTATGTATTTTTTTTTTCACACAGGTTACAGCGTTTCAACAGTTAATTTTAAAAGACTGGGAAAGTAAAAAATCATGTTAGCGTAAACAGGCATACGGGGTGTTCCAAAAAAGATGTGCCATATTTTGGGAACAGCGTGAAAATACGACAACAAAAGTTCAGTGAACATCTGTCGGTAAACGCGTGGTTGCGAGGTTACAGGCTGCGGAAACAATCAACTTCAGAAGCTAAGGTCCCATGTTCACACTATTTTTTTAAAATGTAGTTCACGATATTAATGCTCTTTGAATGTGAAAATTATTAGTCACTCTGTATAATTGTGTTTGAGTTTCATATTGTTCCTCAAAATGAAAAATGACCTTAATGTTATAAAGCAGAGGTTTCAACCCTTTTCATATTGGCTCTAATAAAAATAGTAGAGGACTGGTTAAAGATAAACTGTACGTAAAATGACGAGCGACAAATATATAAGCAATTAATTATTTAAAAAAAAAAGGAACTTGAATTTTTAAGCTATACAGAGAAAAATACTCGTTGAAGAGATCCAACGCGATTTTTGAAACTCTTCGTTCTAATCTCCTCCAGTCGAGGAACTTTTTGTACAAAATGATGACTAACATATTATTATAGATAGAGCAATGATTTCATTCACAAAATTAACGAAATTTCTTTTCATATTTCATACAAACTGAAAATTCCGCTTGTATGTTCGGTTACACGAGCACAAACATTTGAAAATAATTAAATTATTTTTGGTGGCTCTGTGAGTCCTTCTGCAAACCGGGAATAAATGATTCGCTGGCCATCTTTGGTCAGCGGGCCGTATGCTGTAGAACTGTAGTGTAAGGAATTAAATTACCACTCGCTGTAAATTAGGAGTTTTATTATGTTAATCCTGCTATACGATTAGGAGTCCCACTGGATGTATCCTTCAAGTGGCGTTTCGCTGTTTGTTTCGCCATTAGAAATGGAGCAGGCATGCGTTAGATTTGGTGGTGACTGTCAGTTTTTTTCCCCCTCTCTAGTGTGATCTCTGAGGGATAGCTAATTAAACCCATTTCGCTCCCGCTTTGCAGTCGTCACTTGTCATTGTGTCTGACTTTCTGAGCCGCCAATTGAGGGTAATTTTCAAACTTTCTAAAAGTCGTTAACAGTACAACAGTTAAAACTTGTGCATTAAAAAAAACGGCGCAGGAGAGAATAATAATTGTTCAAGGAGCTTTTTGTTTTTGGCATAACCGTGTTAAGTTGTTGTATTACGTCCAGAGAGCATGAATATTTGTGTATGTTTTCTCATCTTCTTGTTGTACCATTAGTATTTCAACTGAGATAGGTCTAAACTCTGGGGAATACGGGTACAACCAAAATGCATTTTGATAAAGATTGTTTAGGCACATGTGCACACATATACAAACATCTGAAAATGGATGTGTGTACGTGTGTGTAGGTGTGTGTGTTTGTGTGATGCAAAGAGAGAGAGAGAGCGAGAGAGAGAAAGAGAATGTGTATGAATGAATTCGCATCCCTGAAGATGACAGTAAACGCATTACTTCTTGGGCTACGTCAATGAATAGTAGCGTTGAAAAGGATGTATTCGTTCTGAAGGATATTTCGTTCGCTTCTTGTTTCACTGATGGATTTTGTGGATATTATGTGTAGGTGTGTGTGTGTGTTTGATTATTCACTTTATCTCCGTTGCCTTTCATCTCTCCAGCACCCCTGTCCACCATGTTGATTTTAACCCAAAGTTGTGAAACATTTCCCTTTAAACGTGCTCTATATATGCGCCTCTAGGGGTCTGTGAGGAAATTACCTCTGTTTCATGCTGTTGCTCCTTTCTACTGTTGCTATCTCATGTTACCATGGCTACGCGAAAACTTCCTGAACGATAGTTTTTTTTATGGAGCGAGCATGTATGACCTTGTGTACATATACATTATAAACTTTCTGCTGTGCTTGCTGTCCACTGTCCCAGACACAAACTTTTTCTTTGCCGTCATCTCCACTTCTTCATCTCCTCTACAGTCATGTATGTTCGTTGTTTTTCCTCTTGTTTTTTTGTTTATGCTGGAAGTCCACAGCGGATGAGGAAATTACACTGAGATAGCTTCGGAAGCGATTCCCCCCTCCCTTGCGTTATTGTTGATGCAAAACGTAACAGGACATATTATGAACTAGACAATCAGTCTCTTGTGTCATGAGAACGCTCCTTTCCCTCCCCCCCCCCTTCTCATTTGCTCGTTGGTAATGTCAAGACTTGATTGATATAACTTGTGTAGAAATTGGACAACAGCGTTAGAACAGCTGCTCATCATTCCATTAAAACAGAGTAATCCGGTCCTCAGAGTCCTCTGGTTAGCCCTGTGACGGTGGCGGAGATTCAAACTTTGCTTATATAGATAATCTTAATTGACCAAATCGTTTTTCTCAGACCGAGAATACCGTGATTGTAGATACGAACACAACCTACAAATATAAATTCTTAAAATAGAGGAAGTAGTTGAAATAATAATGAAATCCCTGTGTCCCGTCATTGTAACTATTATTACGTCATAGTTACATGGTGAGTGGTAAAGTTCGCTGGCCTTGTAATCAAGGGATCCTGGGTTTCGATTTCTGGTGGGAACGTAAGTGGTTCGGAGCCCCTGTAAGTCCCGTCCTTAGGACCTAATCTTCATCGGTGGAGGGCAATGGCAAACCACCATCGGTTCACCATGCTGATTGTCTCTATGTCACTTGTAAATGGGACTTCGTCTTGTAAATGGTTAGTCAATAAACCAAACCAACTCAAATCAGATTTGAAGTCTTCGGTATGTGTGTTTGAAAGAGATGAGGGAATCAATTGAGTGACCTGTGAGACAAGAACAATATTGGGGAGGATAAGAAACAGGACTTTGTTTATCGGAGAGTCTGTATTTAAGGATGGAGTTTGAGGGTAAAGGAAAGAGAAAAGAAACAATATTTTTAAAAAAGGACAAAATAGGCACTAATGGAACGAACAGACTACCAAAGTGAAGATAGTTCAACATATACCTAGGCCCGTCATTTTAGCTTGTCCTAAGGGGAGGGGGGGGTCAAAATTTTACTTATATATATGTGGGTGGGTGTCTGTTAGGAAATAGAATACACCAACATTTTTTTTTTCATGTGTACCATCTTTGGACATACGTTTCCAGTACATTTTGAACGTAGTACACATTAGATTAAAAGGTTCGCGTGGAATATTCTGTACATTAAGACAGTATTCCGCAAACTGTAGTCCGCGGTCGAGGTTTGCACTTAGGCAGGTCCAGGGTGGTCCGTTGAACCTACCAACTATTAAAACTGGTCCGCACTTAAAAATAGTCTGCGGAACGCTGCATTAAGATATTCCTTGATATGCTAAAATTGTTTACAAATTCCCTCATTCCTTGGAACCTGTAACGAGAAAATGTAAAAATCCCTGTCGGCGACTCATTTTTCTTGGCACCGGAACTGATTTACTGTGCTGCACGTCGGTACGGGGTAAAAAGTATTTTGTAAATGTTTCATTGAATATGGCCAGTTAGTATACACGAGGGGAAGTCAAAAAGTAATATACCCTAACTAACATCGAATCTTATATTCAGGATATTTAACTGCTTTTTGGCTGAGATGAAGTGCAGACCTAGACTACTAAGTGGCAGCTGTTTCCAGTTTCAGTGTCCCCTAAATCCTCCATCACACATTACGTAAAGTGATGACTACACTGCGTGAGTGGACTATTAGTTCTCGAAGATCACATTTACGATTGTGAAATGTGAAAGATTAAACTGTTCTTCCAACTCAATAAGTGTCACTCTGTGACTAGCTCCTCAGTTGCAGGAACAAGATGTTCTCATGTGGATGGGCACCCCGTGCTGATTTGTTAATCTCTCACAGTCATGGGACTGTCACTGATTCCCCGTCACGTGATTATTACTGAAAACTAAAACTGCTGCTGTCTGGCAGGCAAGGTCTTAACTTCATGTCAGCCAAGAAGCAAATTAATATCTGGAACAAAAAGTTAGATATTAATTAGAGAAACTTGTTTTCGGACTTCTGCTAGAACGTTGGGCCCAGACATAGTGTAATAAGCAGCCATGAAGAAATTGGTGCAGATCGATCCTACGGTGTGCATATGAGAACCCACAATGTATTTGGTAGTTACTTCATCAATTATGCCATTCAGTACTCGGGAAGGTTAGGTTGGGTACGTTGAAATGTATAGAAGCCTGTACTGAACATATATGCATACATACATATTTAATCTGCTGAAGGGAGTTAGGCACACAAGAAGTGCTGGGGAGAGTTTGCGAGTTTGAGATAGTTGGAGGAAAGGAACCTTCGCAGTAAAAGTCGAAGATTTATACGAAGAGATATCGAATATTGTGGATAATATAGTAAATTGCGTAACGATAATAATGGGATACTGCAATGCAAAAGTAGGGACTAAACCGAGCAGTGGCATGAAAGTGGGAAAGTTTGAATTTGGCAAAAGAAACCACAGAGAAGAAAGCGGAGAATGAAGAAAGACATAGAGTTTTCAGAAACCAACAAACGATTCATTTCGAATGCATGTTTTAAGAAGAAGGCTTAGAGTAAGTGAATTTTTGAAGACCCAAATGGAGCTTAAAACAAAATATACTATCTTTTATCAAGTTAAAGGTAAATTGCTCAAGACGTGTATGTTACGAACAGTTTCGAAATGTCGAGTGATCATAGAATAGTGAGATGTGAGTTTGAAATAAACACTAGATTAGAGAAGAAAGTTATCAGAGGAAAACCGCCTGTTTAGATTTAGAAAAACTAGTGGAAAAAGGACAGAGATCTGATATAGAACTAAGCAACACAGTCAGCGCCTTGGAAGAGATAGAAAATTAAGAATATATCAATTACAGAAATAGACTGGGAAAATAAGAGACAGCAAAAGAAATAGCAGGCATGAAAAGGAGAGTAAAATCTCAGAAGAAACTAAACTTTTAATGAATAAAAGAAGGGAAATGAAAATTGCGAAAATACCATAACAAGAATTGAATACATAGAAATAAATAAAACATTAAGGAAGAATGTACGAAAATACAACACAAATAGTGTTACGAAAGCAACCACCGAAAGCAGAGCTTGAAGAAAATCAAACAGCAGTTCTTGAGCTTGAAACTAAAATAATGGCGGTTGAACCAGAAATAATAAAAAAGTGAAAAAATCTAAAAAATGTTGAACTACCCCGATGGAGAACTAGGATTTGAAAAGATAAATAGAAAATGATATAAAAGTTCCAGATATAGTGAAACAATATTTTCTGTTTACTTTCATATTACGGTACAAATTGTTCGCAACTAGATTTGAAGTGACTGAAGAGGGCGGAAACAGCAGAAGGGAAAGGGTTTCTTTGTTATATCAACATCCCAGGAGTGTCATTATCATCATTTCCAGAAATCAGACCAGTCACGTTTTGGAAAAGTTCCTTGATATATTCGCTAATGTTTCTAGCAGATGTCAGTATTTACAGTTATCGCCGAAAATACTGAAAAGACCCGAATCATTTCTTTTACGTTATTGAAAGGTCACCGTGTTCAGTTCCAGTGTGATTTGAGCAGAAAGAGAAATTGTTTAATTATCTTATCCACACATGTAAATGCTAATCAAGTATTTGCCACGTCCATTTTGATCGCTTATTTTTGCAGATATGGGTGATATTCTTAGTGAATGTGTATTCCGATCCTTAGTTAACAAAATAAAAAAGTGATTAAAACGTGGTGTAAGTCGTAGGAGTAACTTAGTTTATGTTTTTTGGTGTCCCGGCAACGCATTTCTGATACTCCCCATTGTTTTCTTGTAAATGGCAGCGTGGTCCAGTCTGCAAGACACTGGACTTTTAATTAGACGCCCTATGATTTTTCGCTTCTTTTTCTCTAGCCTAGTATCTTCGAGAAACTGAACGTTATTTCGTTATTTGCTTTTTATTAGTCAAGTTACTGGGTTGACTAGCTTTTTTCAGACGTTTCGGAAAACTTTTCACGGTGCAATTATGTTCGATGTATATACGTGTATATATATATATATATATATATATATATATATATATATATTCTATACACCAAATTCGGAAGAGCGGATAATCCACTCGAATTTAACCGAATATTTCATCTTTCGATAGCGGAAAGAGGGACCAGTTCATATAGCGAATTTTCATAGGAGTAAAGATTATAAATTCCTGCTCGAATAAGTATTTGTTTGTATGGTAGTTTTCTCGATGGTTATGCAATCTCTTTGGATGAATTTCTAGTCGTAGTCCATAGGAGATTTTCAATTGAATTGAATTGAATTTATTTTAAGACCTTTAGGCACCTATGGCTCAGACCCGGAAATTTCAAAATTTTGAAATGAAATTTTTATCCTTTGAAAATAAAAAAACTACTCAGTAAAAAGTTGAAAATACGAAACAAAAGCGAATGGGAGCATTTATTCACAAGTCGTAGGGGAAAAAAATAAACTCGGCCCGACAGAAGATCAAACGCTCTAACCCTTCGCTAGCCAGCAACTTCGTGATAACGCCTTCGAAAGGGTCTTCCTCATCCTGTCAATTGCTTGAGAATAAAGATGTTTCTTCCTGACGTCTTCTTATATATTCCTGTAATTGAGAGAAAAAAATATCAGGTCTTCTGTTGTCATTTTCTTAACTAAACACGTTAAACTTCACACTTCGCGATAAAAAAATGACTGATAACAAACTTGCCTGCAGTGTGAACCACTCTAAAAGGATATAAATCTTTCTTTCAATTTTGGATAATAAAATATCCTTAAAGCATTAGAATCCCATCTACAAAAATCACGTTTTATATACAAAGCGAGTGTATTTCGTTAAAAACCACTTTTGTGGATTGAAATTCAATATTTTTTTATGAAAATGTTTTTTCATCGACAAAAAGATTAACAATTTTGCTCGTCTGTATCTGCACTCGTTTGAAGAATCTTTCAGTGGTAAACTAAACATAAATGCAGGTGTACAAACTGGAAAGAATGCTATAACAAAACAAGTTAGCATTCTCTTCTTTTCTGTGACTGAACTGTTATTAACGTCCTAAACGAGCTGGTGAGCTTCTAAGGATGGGACCAACAGTTTTTGGTAAACTTGGCTCCGCACCATTGCTTTCAATGAATCCCAGCGGGATTTAATCCCGTGAGCACACGTACATAAAGCGAGCGCTCTAAGCTCTCGGCCACCCCGAGGTCTCTTATTTTCTGTAAACTAGTTGCTACAAATTTGTAACCTTCGAGGATCAGTTTAAAATCACCCGACACCCCATATCTATTTTTTATTGACTTACATTAAATCACAGAAAAGAGAATGGCAGTATTTCTACATGCAAATATTTGTTATAATGAAACTTTCATTAACGAGTCATTGGCAGATAACTAAATCGAATCTGTTTAATTACAGTGCATGACGCACATAACGTTCTTCACTTTTTGTGTGAATTTTGAAAAAAAAAATCAAGAAAAAATCCAAAGGGGCAACTGTCCCTCCCTACCCCTACCCCCTAAATGACTGGCCTGTTTCTACCTATTATGTAAAGGATTGTGAAAATCGTTCATATACTCAGCCCACGTAGGATGAGCTAAGATAATGCACTGGACAAGCATACAAAGCATATCTGTTTCGCTACAAAAATTCCAGGATGAGTTTTTTTAAAAATTCCCTAGTAAATCCAGCTATATTTGTATTGCTAAACTGCATTCTTAAAATTTATAGTAATCGTAACCATGATTGTGCTACGGTAACGATACCATTGTGCTAAGTTGCCTATATCTGATATTGTTGTATAGTTATGATTTCTAAACAATGATAACTAAATTTTACATTGCTAGGGAAATAATATGTATGGCTGATTGAACAATATTCCTTTCCTTCATGACCTACAAGTTTGACAATATATTTATTGCTGCTCAAATAATACTGTATGGTTGTTGGATGCGCATGCGCAGAAAGAGAGAGAAGTATAGTTACTAGAACAATACAGTTACTTGGGACACTGTGTGGTTTCAAGCTATGTTCTTTGTTTGAATCTAGAGAAATTAGAAGAATGTGAGAGGAGTGGTTAAGGCTGATGCAGAAAAGTTAACGTCTTGTTAATTTAACTTGAAACAGGAATTTTACCATAAAATATTGTTCATAGTATTGTAATTGTGACAGTGCACCGAACCATAATAACCTTAATGTTATCATAATGACAATACACAATTAGCGAGACTTGTATTGTATTTGCAACGCATAGTTTTGCTGTCTCAATTTCAACTATGACAAATAGGATGGTATGGTTACTCCAACAATATTTTTTGAGTGAAGTCTCTGCAACCTTTCCAAAACACGTTGTCCCTCAAATTTGTGACCGGCTCTAGCCATTGCCACTTATCCTACTCATTATGTAAAGTAAAATTAAAAAAAAAAAAATACACAGCTTAAATAAACTGAACAGGTTCTAAAGACTTTCCTTGTGGATCACGTAGATATCCTTTGTGTATCTGGTAATTCTATACAGGAAACATCACTTCCTCAATTTTTTTTAGCTTGGCTTTTCATTTGCTTTCACAAACTATAATTCCGGATTTTCCTTTTGAAGCCTGGACATGGATGAGGCAGAGAGAAAAAGGATTTGACCTTCCAAATGGAAGGTTTTTCGTCTCCCCACTCCCGCCTCCCAATTTTCTTACCTTACTTGCTCTGCTGCAGGAAGCAGTAGATGTCGCTGTGGTTCTGTAGCCTTGGCAACTGCTCATTGTTTCCAAGGAAACTGCAAACACAACGAAAGGATGAATAGAGCGAAGCAATGGGACAGAGACAATAAAAAAGGAGGGGGACTGTCTGGTTAATTTTGCTGGTTCGATCTCTCGCTTTACACTTCCTATTTGTATTTGCACAGCTGTTGGTTTTCCAGGAATTGTACTTATTATTTGTGTACATACACCGAGAATCACTAGAACAAACTGTGATTGTCAAAACTGATTAGAGGGTTTATAATACTTCGTAGGCAGGAATCCATCTAATTAACCGGCAAATAAGTTCTTTGTAGGCATTCATGATCAGTATTAATCCAGTGGTATGGAGAGTACAGTAAATAAATATAATGTTACGTAATGGACATTGTATCATCGTTACCATGGTGACTTCGAAGTCTGTTTCCAACCAACACTTTCTCAGCAGAAACGTACGAACTCACAACACCTCCATACATTGTATGATTCACCCGATATTGTTAGAATAATGAAATCAAGACGATAAAGATCATGTGACATCGGGCAGACCATGTTGCTAGGAAAGGAGAAAGTTTATGTTCTATTGTGATTGCGAAGCATAAGGGAAAGAGACCGTTCGGAAGATTGAGACATCGTTGGGGGAAATAACTTTACAAGAGATCTTCGAGAAGTAGGTTATGTGATGAAGATTTGCTTGATCTTGCTCGGGAATATAATGCGATGATGAAGTTTGTTATTGCGGCGATGAACTGGTGTGTTGCGTAAGCAATAAAATTAGTTACAGACTTCCTACCATATTACCCAACGCATTTTAACATTACTGTTATGCGAGACAACATACGTGTTCAGGATACATTTTTTTGGCACGGACAAATGGACGGTCAAAGCTGGTATCTAAGATCCCATATTGTTAGTAATAGCTAGCACTATGTTAACAAGGGACTTAAAAAGGATTAAATTAAGTGTATTACCTTGTTTACGGAGAAGAGGTGCTTGATTAAATAAATGTATTTGTGTTTGTACTGGTTTAAACTAGAAATAACCTTTAGAAAAATTTCAGATCAATCGTCACTTGTTTCACGTCTAAATTCACTTTAAAGTAAAGAGAAAGTTTAATTATTTAATCAGAATTTTCGAAGTAAAAAAAAAAGAAGACTTGTCTAAGCACAAAGACTGTAGAGCTCTAGCTTTTAAAGGCTTTGAAGTAATAATTAATCTAAATCTTGTTCTCAGCTTCAGAAAGAAAAAAATGCTTTCCTAAATTACCACTACTACTCAGAGGGTGAAAAGAAAGAATAATTAATTCTTGCCAAAAGCTTTGCAACCAAAAGAGAGAGAATGAAATTAGGAGGAGATAAACTATTTTTTTTAAAATTATGTTTGGTTCTAATTCTCTGAATTTTCGTTTTGTTTTGTTATTCTAAAATTAACAAGCATTCTATTTTGAAAAGTCTATTTAATATTTAATAAACACTTACCCGAGTTTTCGTTACTCAGTTAGTAGAGCCTTCGTCTTCGGGTGGTCTTGAATTCGATACCAGCTGCCGATAATCCTGAATGTTTTTTTCAGGGATTTTCCGCAGACAAATGCCAAGATGGTACTTTCAAGTTAGACCCTGGCTGATTCCTCCCTACATCCTTTCCACTACTCTATCCCGTCCTGAGCCATAGATGCCTAAAGGCCATAATACAAATTGAAATTAAAGATTACCTCTTTTCTTTTCGTATGTCACAAAATTAATTCTTGTAAATCCTTGAAACATTTTGAGAAGTTAAGTTACGAAGCTAAGTTTTTCGATTTCTTTACCGACATTTCGATCTCGATCTCGCTAGGTTCGGGAATCCACGATTCTGCGGTATGGATTTGAAATTCCTCTCTTTGTTCCCCGTTGTGTACATTAAGAAGTTTGTCGAAATAACTTTTCCACACATCGACAATTTTAGTCGGATCCATTTCACGTTCTCTCCAAGATCTCCACGTTCATTTCTAA
>JAGDQP010003580.1:0-12648 GCA_022664845.1 Lepisma saccharinum
ATTATAATAATAATATTATAATTCTTACTCTTATTATTATTATTATTATTATTATTATTATTATTATAGCAATTAAGTTGAGTTGTAATTAAGTAAAGGTTTTCAATATCTATGTTAGTTGTTACGGACAGGTTTCAGTGCTGATGTTTAGTGCTTTCTTTTTTAGGGCAACAACAACAGTTCCATGCTTTTGCGTTTGGTCAGAGGCCGTTCCTCGGAGGTCACTTCGGCAACCCTTTGGACCCGTTGCAAAGAGCCGATCCTCTATCTAGTTCCCTAAGCTTCAGAATGCCGGCCATGTCCAATTGTCAGAGTAAGTAATTTCTGACTATTTTGTTTTGAATTATTGTTATATACAGAATGTCCAAAAATTCACTGATCATTTTACTGGTAGAATCTTTCTTCGTAAGACATAAATATTTGCACTAGATTATAAATATTATTTTCATTTATGGCCTTAGCAGGCCTAAGATCATCATATACCTCAGGGATGACATCCCTGGGTGATCAATCTTCCGGAAAACGGATGGAAAAGGTAATTTCCAGGGATTTAGTTGAGGTTCTATCCCAATATTCATCTGGTAAAACTAAGGAAAGTATTTTAAATCATGTTTAATGCTTTCTTTCTTAATTATATAAAATGCTCTTGGTCAACAATATAGTAAATAATTGATAAAATGTCTACAAATGGTTTCCTCCACTGAGCGATTAGATCAGAAAATAACGAGAAAATTGGATTTTGTACTTAATGCTACTAACAGTAAGTAAAGCATGACACCCGGTCCGGTTCGATCTCCGGTCCAATCACATGCTTTTCACTCTTTAATGTTAAAGCATGATAGTTGAGGATTTACAAGAAAAGTGAACATTGATTTAAGGGACACCATGTGTGCGTATTTGACAATAAAGAAATATCATAATATTAATGGTCATAATATTAATGGTCATAATATTAATGGTTATAATATTAATGGTTATAATATTAATGGTCATAATATTAATAGAAACCTAAATTAGAAATTAGTGCGGAAGAAGAATAAAAAGTATACTAGGTCCTGTTTT
The DNA here is from genome assembly GCA_022664845.1 of Lepisma saccharinum. NCBI lineage: Eukaryota > Metazoa > Arthropoda > Insecta > Zygentoma > Lepismatidae > Lepisma > Lepisma saccharinum. The sequence goes on from JAGDQP010003580.1 coordinate 1,063, forward strand.
ATTTTATTTTTTTCCTTTCATAGATCATTTTGAACATTGTCACTGATAATTAATATATAAAATTTCTCTACGTTGGTGACCATAAAAATTTCAAGTTCTTTTTGCATGTCTAAATTCAACTGAAAGAAATCTGTGAATAAAGAGTATTACTAGGTCAACGTTAGGGTTGTTCCAGAGTTCCGGAGTATTCCGGCATTGAAGTCTGGAGTCCCGGAATGCCATAATTCAGGAGTCTGAAAAATATGATGTAATTTGTTAAAAAAATCGTAAAGGTTAAAAGAGTAGTCCACATTGACGAAAAAGAAACAACACAATTCCAAATACCGTATTTACTGACGCAGTGATGGAAGGTAACTTCCAAAATTCATCTTCATACGGCACTGATATATTCTAGGCATATTTTAAGAATATTCCCCCTGGGGTCACGGATATTCTTTGTATATAAGAACAACGAATATCTAAATGTCGTATGCGAGCACATGTAATAGAAATATTCGAGGTATCTAGCGATAATCCGTAATTTTTAGGTTAAATTAGCCTTTAATATTCACACAATTAAGTATATGCTGGTATATCCTTATCTCCCCCCCCCCCCGAATTTCAGACTGTAAACGCCAATAGGGATGTATCCTGTGCTACGTGAACATTTACTAGGGTTTCTTAACGTGTTCGGAATTCCGGAAAGTCGAAATCCGGGAAGTCTAAAATTCAAAATTCTGATATTGTTTTTTTCGCGAATTTCGAATTACGGAATTAACTTCCGGTCTCAGCAGTGAGTCAGCACGCTTCCGTCTCTCTTACTCAGTATTCCCCCTCCCCAATTTAGGTTGCCTGAGTTACAGAAAAAAAATATAGACCTTTCGGAGTTTGCTCTTTACGTGGACATGCATACACCCTGCGAAATTTTAAGCATAAAAGCATGGATCACCAGTGTTTATTATTAAAAAGAATACACAATATAAAAAAATGGGGTAGGCAATTTTTTCAAATCAAGCTATTGAAAATATGTAGTACGCGTGTAAAGTTAACTATATTTTAAAAACTAGTTTTGCCTTCGTTTTTCTACTTGGTAAACTGTTGATCCTGTTTAAAAGTGACCATCATTCATTCTTCTGCTTTCGTTGCCTCTTTTTTTTTACCTTCTTTCAACGTTGGTGCGGATGGATGGAAAGGCAATTAGCCTTCCAGGGACGCGGCTACTGATTACAGCTCCACCTATGCTGTTTAGAGGAAAGGAAATCTGCCATAAAAATACACAAAACGTCCATCGCAGCACGTGGTCATACCTCTATATTGACCACATGCTATCCTTTTCTTCCTTTCCAGTGTAGACAACTCAATAGACTAAAGTTGTTTCAGAGACGACATAAAAAAGTGGACGTTTCTCAAATTTACAGAAAATGGCCAATCATTGTACTTCCTTCCTTCGACAAATTGCGCAAAGACCAAATAAATCACTCGCACAAAATTCTGAAGGTAAATCGTGTTGCTGGCATACTTCTGAATACGTTACAACGTAACTGAGTGAGTTACTATAGGTGAATGCCGGAATGGTACCTTAAGAAAGGTTTTGGCCATTACCTTCCCGATCCTCTGAGCCAAAGATGGCAAAAACCTTTATAATAAAAATAATAATTCAAAGTAACTAAAGATTCATATTTTGCAAAACTTGTGTTTCATATGATTCCATAGGCTTTTTACAAGTAAAATAGCATAATAGCTTTTTACAAAAGTGCATTCGAATGCATAAAATGCATTTGCAGTGCACTAAAAAGTATAAAATAATGGAACGACAATTAAGATTTTTTTTATACTCGATAAAAAAGTACATTTTCTTTTGCTACGTTTTAGTTAGGGCTCGAAACTTGATGAAAGTTAAGGAATTAATACTTAGAACCTAGAACTTAGGTTCTGAGGGCTTACGTCTTTCTAAGGAATTGAAAACAATAAAACCTATAATAAAAAATAATTTCTCTTCAAACTCAAGGAAACATGGTGATTATTTTGGCATTGTTTTGAATTTTTCCTTTTTCATTTTATAACGGTTGATTTTAATTTTACAAAAAATTCCACTTTGTGTAATTGTTTACATGTTCCACACACAGGATTCTTTCAAATCCCATGGAACATGGATATTTGCGTTTTATGATAGTAGTTTTTTTTAACCTTTTAGAAACCACAGTAACATATCCTTTTCATTGCAAGGAAATCCACCTACAAAGTCAGAATTACATTGTTCTGCGTTAATCTCTTTTGTATAAAGATGCTGTGTATAATATCTTGTTGGTAAATGCACGGAGAAATTACATCACTACAGGAATCGAACACGGGTTGCCTATGGTATTATGAAACATTATTCCGCGTATTTTCGGATCTGCGAAAGAAAAGGAACTTTAATATTAAGCTTTCCGTTAATTAGGTTTGAATCACGTACAGTTTATTACTCATCAATAAAACCACAAACGTTAGAAGCGAAATTGCAGATATATCCAGTTGACGGAAGTGCATTGGAAGCATTCGAAATGAAGACAAACATAGAAGAAGAAAAGAGATCAGCTGCACACGAAGATAGGTAATGAGGAAGTGGTGAAGAGAGAAGGCGAGACAGGTACCAGTAATTGAGACAGTGAAGAAGAGCAAAAGGAATTGGTTAGGACATAGCTTGCACAGAGATTGAATACTGAAAGATGCAATTAAAGGCATGGTTGTGGGAAATATAGGAGGAGGAAGAAGAAGATGGATGCAGCTTTTTGATAGTATTAACGGAGATAAACCGTTCGCTAATTCCAAGAACCAATTTAACTAAAATTTGCTTTAAGAATCCATATTAATTCTGAAAAAATAAGAATTCAAAGTTATTTCGACTGAAATATTCAAGAATCCGTAATAATTTTGACTGAAAGTATTTAAGAATACAAAATAATTTGGGGGCTCCGTAGTCTAGTGGTTAGAGCGTTAGACTCATGTCCGCGTGATACCAGGTTCAATTACCGGATGGAGTATCACTTTTCGGCGTCCACCCAGCGTCGTGAGGCAAACTGGGGAGTCATGTGAATAAAGACGTGACGGACACTCGGTCTAGAAAGCACCTAATACGCCTGTTCGCGGCTAGGTGACGCGCGGAGCTGACCACACTGCCGTCACCGAGGTGGAAGCAGGGACAGATGGCGTTGGGGCAGGCTCAGGACGTATCGGTCTGTAACGCCGGTGGTTATTTATTATTATTTACAAAATAATTTTAATTGAAAATATTCAAGAATCTAAAATAATTTTGATTGAAAATATTTAAGAATCCTTAATAATTTTGACTGAAAATATTTAAGATTCCAAAAATAATTTTAATTAATTATTTTAAAAAAAGAATCCATAATAAGTTTGACTGAAAATATTAAGAATTCAAAGTAAGTTTTGACTAAAACTATTTATAATTAAGGAAGTATCGCATCGCCATTATAATTTCTTTAAGATCCATTTTATACGTCAATAGTGTAAGTTAAAAGCAATTGTAGGTCCACATTCAGATATTTCTTTTACGTGATCAAGCTATACTTAGTTTGCACAACTTTGCAGCACAAACTTAGTGCAAGGTTTAATTATTTCTTGAGTTTGTATGTAGTAGAACTCAATTCGCGTATTATGCAAGGCCTGAGCCAAAGTTGCCTAAAGACCTGAATTCAAATTCGTATTACACAAACGTACAGTACAAGAAGTCACAAGTTGGTCTTTGACTTCCAAAACGTATACAAAAGTTAAAAGCAAGAAATACAATTCTCCTTGCATTAATTTGTAGTTCAAAGTTAGTGCGAAGTAAGTATTATAGTTATAATCTGTTCCATAGCGTTTACTAACAGGAGATCCAAATGAAGGAATGGAAACTTAACCTTTTATGGTTAATTCGAGGTAGTTTCTTGGCATAATCAGAATTAGTTCATATTTGATAAAGTTAGCAACATTGCAAATATTACCCAACTGATTGTTTTTTGTGGGGTGGGTAACAGCATACAAATTGGGGACTTCTGACGAATCTCTTGTTTCTTTGTCGGAACTCTGACCTCCATCCCATCTTTTATGTGGAAGCTTTCACCATCTGGTGTTTATGGCTTGCAGAAGCCACCCTTGAAAGAAGATTTGGGGGGTCAGACAAAAAAAGAAGAAGGGTCATAAAAACCCTCTGGAAACAACTTGATCTGTTTGACCTGTCACTAAATGGTGGTGGTCAACAGGTTCATTTCTCTTCTTTCCTGGCTGGTTCTTTCGTTCAAGGAGGCTCAGGCTGTGGGCTTTAAAAACGCAATGACAATAAATAAATGACCAGTTTTTCCGCGACAACCGTCAACCGGTCGCGTGGTTTGCCGATTTGAGAGATATTTGTACATGGTCTTGAGCTCGACTCTAGACTGGGCTTTGAATCTCGTTAACGTCCAGTTAAATTTATGAGTTCTGATGCATGCATTTTAAAAGAATGCACATTGGAGACCCGCCGGTATTTTGGCCAACTTCTGCTATTCCAGAAAGTAAAATTTTGAGAACAAAACAGTGCACAAAACATAGATACAGAATATAAACTAAAGGTGATTTTCTTACAGACAGTTGCCGTTTTGTTATGTGAAGAAAAAGCATTGAAACGGAGGTCAAATTTATGCGGGTAATTTGATCAGAGCTCTCATTGTGTCACTTGCTGCAAGGGTTATTTCTTCTACTTCCCGCCAAACTGCTGAAAATGCACACAACAAGTTGCAAAAACTGTACATCCCATTTAAAGCTTGTATCATGATTTAAGAGACTTCTTTCAACGCGATCAATGGAGATATTTGTGGACACAAAAAAAACAAACACTGGATTAACAGGCCTATGCCCTATGGGCCCTGAGCTTGCCCCAACGCCATCTGCCCGTGTTTGGTGGAACTACGTCCACCTGAGTAACGGCTGTGTGATCAGCACTGCGCGTACCTAACCACGAACAGGCGTATCAGGGGCTTACCAGACCGAGTGTGGCCGTCACGTCTTTACAATTTGCCTCACGACGCTGGGTGGACGCCGAAAAGTGAGACTTCAGCCGAGAATTGAACCCGGGACCACGCAGACATGAGTCCAATGCTCTAACCACTAGACTGTGGAGCCCCTGTTTGATTTACATACAATGTAAAAAAAAAATGAAATTTTAACTCAGCTCGTTAAAATTCATTCTGAACCAAACCATTTTACAGCTTACACTCTCCCACATAAATGAAACCTGTATAACATTAATTCAGCTACTTTAAATGATTTTATGTATAATAATTTATCTGGTGCAAATGTTTGGCTAGTCAACTGGCCTTTAGGCATCTTAGGCTCCAGCTAGTGATAGCATAGGTGAAAGTGTGAAGGGAAGCCAGTCCGTACTTAGTATCAAGGTACCATCCCAGTGTTAGCCTGAGTGAGAAAAAATCTTGAAGAACCACAGTCACGATAGTCGCTTTATATTCGAACCCAGGACCTTCCAAATGAGAAGTCAACGTTCAACCAACTGAGCTACTTTGTCGTTTTTATGATAAGCGAAGTACTTTCGTTTCTCTTCTAATAAACTTATCAGTGAAAGTTCTAAATACCTATATGAACAACGTAAAATAAAAAGTAGTCTTCAATGTGGTTGAGTGGTAACGCTCGCTGCCTTGTAATCAAGGGGTCCCAGGTTCGATTCTTAGAGGGGGTACAAGTGGTTCAGAGCCCAAGTTAAACTGCAGATCCGTCCTTAGGTGTCATCTTCATCCGATGGCAAGCAATGGCAAACTACCATCTGTGTCCAGGCCTTCGATGAGACAACGCATTACCATAAAAAAGAGACGTCTTACTATTAAATAATAATTATTTTATGCCTACATTCAAAACCAAATGAAGAAAGAAATAACATTGTGAAGATTACTATTCAAATCTGCCAAAATATTGGCCTTGCACGTCTCCTATTCTTATCGCTGTATACGGTGTTTATCAGGCACGTACCTAGAAGTTGGTTTCGGGAGGACCTGGCTCCTTCGAAGGGGGATCGGAGGTCTGTCTGAGTGAGAGATTTGCATAAAATGCATTTAATTTTGCCAGATGTAATGCCGGTACTAACTTCATAAAATAAAAATAAATATGAATTTTGGGGATTCAGGACCCCACTCTGCGTACGTATCTGGTGTTTATGACACTGCAAAGGTTACACCGTCTATTCGGAGAAGGGAGCTGAGACAGGGCTGTAATCGATGGTATACGCCTTACACATTAGTGTATGGTAGAGGTACACCAAATATACATCAAAGCAATAAATAATCCTTTGTCGAAAAGGTCGTAAATGTTGAAATTAAAACTTTGAAACATCAATCATTGCTAAAATTTGAACTCCTAATCATTAATTAAGTTATTACCCACCCAAATTGTGCGGGATGGACTTCACCTCACCCCTACCTCTATCCCAATCTCGGATTTCAACTTTGATGGCATCTGCTCAAATTCGAACCAGTTTAAAACTCATGCTAAATACTAATGAGAGTCTGGATAGAAATCATGAAACCTCCATACTCGCCGAATCTGAACGTCAAGGTCGGCCAGTTTTTATTTGTAACAAAGAGCGCTTCGATAAAAGTAAAAAAAAAAAAAAAAAGGTTTAAAATTTGAACCACACTATAAATCAGACTGGTTCAAGCCCGCATTCGAATGTCTCTGGGATGTTTTACAGCGAAAGGAGAGAGACAGGGGGGGGGGGGGGGGGGGGTTCGAATTTGAGTCTATTTGGAAGAAGACGCGAGTTGAACTTGTAATGAGAATTTTTCTGGAAAAGTCGAAAAAAAAGGGACTATAGATGACTTCGAAAGGATCTTGAAAAATAACCTCGGGCGGTCTTGTTTCTGTCTTTCGTAAATGGACGAAAGATCTTCGTAGTTCGATGCTACGTGTATATATTTGGTATTAATGCATGACTGGTATGTCTTATTGGTTTTACGTAGACAGACATAATTTTCAAAATTGATAGGATTCTGTTGGAGAAACGTATTTAGCTCGCGAGGCGAAGAAAAATGTATAGTTTGGTGTTCAGAAAGTGTACGAGAAGGGTTCCGCGTCCATTTATAGGACATTTTATATCTTCAGACCCACTATAAGTTCTTGACTATGTATTGCACATAGAATAGCCTTTAGTAATATCATTTAGTAATTGAATATGTAACAAGAATTTAATATACTTTTTAGGCAGAGGTTATTCAAATGATGGACTCAGGTCCGAACTCCAAGGCCATTTTCTCGTACCTCCACAGCTTAATATGTAAATGTATACAGTTCACTGGTAGCAATTATAAAAAGCATAAAAGTGTGTTGTGCGAATACGTCACGACTTGTTTTTGTAAATATTCTATAGAATTATATGGAGGCTAACTATATGAATACCCTGCTAATGCCATGTGGGCTTTGTGGCCAAACACCATGTGCGTGGGTTTTCTCGGGGTTCTCCCGTTTCCTCCCACTTTCTTCATTTCACCAGTTCATCTCATCATCATCCATACGGCCTGAGCTAAAGTTTCCTAAAGACCTTAAAAAAATAAAATAAAATTTAATTTTTATTGCAATACTACCATCAGTCCAAGCCCCAAAGAAATAAATATATTGCACAATCCTATTTATATCGATTTATCCAATGGATATCTGGTAACCAAGGATCCTGGGTTCGATTCTCACTAGGTGCACAAATGGTCCGGTACCCATGGTAACCTACCTTAGGGGTATGTTTTCATATAATGGAAGGTCAGTATCGATTCGCTTTGACGAAAGACCTGAATTCGACAACTCTGAATAACTGGTAGCGTTTACTGCCTTGAAACCATAGATCCCAAGGTTCGATCTCCAACGAGGGTACAAGTGGTTCGAACGCTGCGTTAATATGGCGTTAGAGGAATGCCTTTATTCATTGGATGGCAGCACTATCGATTCGTCTTAGCCAGTGGACCTATCTTAACCATCGTTGGATAAGTTGCGGTGCCTGTGGTCTTGTTACCAAGAGGTCCCGAGTTTGCTTCCCGCTAGGAGCACAAGTGATTCCGAACCCAAGATAAATCGCTGTCATCTCGTGGAAGGCGTCCAGTCGTCCAAGCACTCATCTTGGTCAGGGATATGTCTTTGGCATCGCTGCCTTCTAATCTAAACAAGAAGTGTCAGATTTAATTCTCGATGGGGACGCGACCTTGTGTGGGGCCGTCGACGGAGACGGCCAATGAAGATTGGAAGTATTAGAAACTTGACAGGGCTCCTCACTTCACTCCTCCCGCAACAATTTTAACATTTTTTTTCAAAATATTAAAATAAAAACTAAGAGCACTATTAAAAATGTAAGCGCATAGCGCACTAGAGCTACAAATTACTATGAAATATAATGGACAGCGATCTTGTCCATTGATAAGTGATATGTTTTCAAAGATTATTACATCATTATTTAATTGAAGTTTCAGCACTCATCAATCGACAAGATTTCAAGATCGCAATCCATCGTATTTCATAGTAATTTGTAAGCTCTAGTGCGCCATGCGCTTACAATTTTTAAAGTACTCTTAGTTTCTTTAAATATTTTGAAAAAATGTTAAAAATGGGGGGTTGGAGTGAGGGGGCCTAATAATCACGCACAAGGTTACAGAAGAATGAAGAGATAGAGAAAGATGCGTAGGCGGAAGGATGGCGAATGTATTGATTGTTATACGTTTGATACAACAATGAAGCTCTTTCAACAATGAAAAAAAAGGAAAATAAAAAAAACGGCACGGATAGAACTCTTGAAATGGTTATGAACTTTCAACACCGAAAGTTTGAACCCTCTAGGCTTGAATTTGTAGGAGCAGCAGTGAAATTTCTTGCAACGAAAAAAAAAATAGTAGAGAACTAGGAACATACGGCGATAGTGCTACCATCATTGTTAGAGATCGTTACTTTACACTAAACCTTAAGATTGTTTACAATTTAACATTTGAACCTGTACCTATCGCGTCGTAAGTTTCTTTCCTTGATCCATCATCGTTCATTTCAAGAAAATAGGTACTTCCTTCAATACTTCTTGATTAAAATACAAGAGAAACTGTTGGGTTTATTAGCTGTGAGAACCACTACAGAAACCAACGCCATTATATAAGTAATAAGAGAAAGAGAGAGACAGAGGGAGAGGGCAAGAATTCTCTTTACATGCCGTAGTAATAGTTAGGTCTTACTACATGCATGACAGAGAAATTTGAATCTGAGACTACGGTACTCAGAGCGAGAGAGAATTTTCTGTCGGTGACACGTCGCGTAATCTGAGACAAATTAGAAGACGGCAGGTTTCCTCTCTCCGTTTTTTAACTTCTACTGATGACTGAGCACATAACACACCCATATATACAGGAGAAGAGAGAGAGAGAGAGAGAAAACACAACACACTTAATTGCACTTCAGTAACACATGTTGAACTAAGAGACGTTTCGCCCGCCACCTTGTTATTCAGGGCGCCATTGTTTTCAGCACCAACGAAAACCATTAAACTAGCTGCCAAGAGAGGTGTTTTTTTTTTTCGTGGAGATTCCCTTCTCATTTGTCGCGCTTCCTTCAGCTAACACCATATTTGTTTCGCACGTGCTGTCAACCGCCCTCTTCCTTTTCAACTTTCATGATGACATTTCGTCCCTCAACCTACTCTGTACATTGTGCATGACACAAGATCATTTGGCTAGAAATTGTCCAAGTATATTTGGATAGAAAGCTCTGTACAAAGTTATGCTTTTCTAACTTGAATCTTCATAGTAAAATTCCGCTTAATATCATTCACATTTTGATACTAGTACGTTAAGGCACACTTGTAAGATTCTAATTAAAGACCACAGGGGAAAAACGTCCTTTGTCCAATTTAGGGCAAATTGAGATAAAAAGTGTCACCTGTTTCTTTGCTCTTTGCTGGACCTTTCTAACAAACCATAATGCATGGAAATAATATGTATAGTCCGTCTATTGCAAAGCAAATCTTTATTTGATGTACTGGTATACATAATGCTGATTATGGACTTTTAAAACGTTCTGTAAAATCAATTAAATGGACATAGCATGTTCTTTTCCTGTAGTCTTCAATTATAATCCAACTGTCTGATATTGTACTTGTTCTCCACTGCTTAATAAATGGACGTAACTGCTCCTCCACTGTTCATATCAATGTGCTGCTCCTGTTTTATTCCCTGTATGTAAGTGTACTTGCAGCTTCTGTGCTCAATATGTCAATCCAGATGCTTTTCCCCTGCTCAATGTCTCCACTGCTTAGTGTCTCCGCTGATCACTAATTCAACGCAGCAGCTTCTCCTCTGCTCAATATGTTAAATGCAGATGTCATTTTTTACTTAACTCTCATCTTCTGAATAATGTGTGAATTTAGCTATTCCTCTTTATTTCAATGTGTCAACTGCTTCTTCTAATCTGTGCTCATGATACGTATATCACAATCTGCTTTTGCAGTTCCAAGAACATTGAATGAAACTTGATCAAAACTCCTCCTACAGTAGTTACGTATCTTATCTACCTGAGGAGGAGGAAATCATTCGACAAACGTTTTTCATTTTGTTTACCGTCGAGACATTCCACGCATGGCAGCCTGCATACGATGGCCCAGTTAGTTCACACAGGCCTGCCATTGTGGAGTGCAGGAAAGCAAACTGTTGGTCTGCTGTATCTGACCTCCACGCAGGTTGCTTTTGCAACCTGACTTGCCTAAAAGCATGCTACAGGCTCCTGTTTGCATGATTCAAGTAGTCGCTTCAAGTGACCTGCCCAAGCAACCTGCCACCTGAGGTGAACTGTGCAAAGTAAATCAGGCCTCAAATTTGTCTTGTTATTACTTAGTTCTCTCAAACAGGTCGCGTCAATTCATTCCGCTCATGGGTTGGGCCGAGGCTGGTTAGACCTTATCGGGTCACGGATAGAGTCGGGTTAATCCCACTTGGGACAAGAGTTGGACTGAGTCGAACCTATTCAGTCATACATCGATCGGGTTAGATTCATTCTCGTCATGGGTCATATCCGGTCGAATTTGTTTTGGTGACAGATCGGGTTAAATCTCAACCTGACCCGTTGAGAAACGTACTTGTTAATAAAATAACTCTTTTTCCCGTTGAGAAATATGAATGAAAAGAAAACAGAGGATCTTTCGAAATGAGAAAATTTGGGATGCCGCACACGGGGGGTAAAAAAATGCGGAAACGTGATTTACGCAAAAATACCCTCCGAACCAACTTTCTTTGGAGCGAAAATACATCGAAAGCAATGGTTGAAAATGGTTCGTGTTCGTGATAAAGGTCAGGGTGGTAATGAGCCGTGTTCTGCATACGGTTAGAAGTTGGGTTATGTGGGAGGAATGGTAGGGGGTAACGTTCATGGAGAAGGGTTTGGGGGTAGAGAATAGAAAGTACATTGGGATTAGTAAAGAGAACGCATGTGAGTGTGTATGTGTGTGTAAAAGGGGTGGGATTCACCATGGTCCAAAGCTTTAGAGTGTAGAGAGGGTAAGGGTGGAATGAGAGCTTGTACGCACAAATTAATCGAGGCTAGAGCACACACACACAGACAGAAGCACAG
>JAGDQP010003580.1:12748-35052 GCA_022664845.1 Lepisma saccharinum
AGCTATATATATATATATATATATATATACCCTCTCACTACTAACTTGCAAACACGTTCTTACGGTCACTGCATGTGCATGTTAGGATCGATATATGCTTACTGCGGAGTCGACCTGAGTGGTCAATGTACGTAGAGAGACCAAAGTAATGAAAAGGAAAGTAAACACACCAAGTTCATAAAAAATGACGTCGACCTAGCTTATAGGAGAGGGATGAAGGGTATAGCTCAGGAAGGGTTACTAGGACCCTAACGTATCACTAGCGTCATTGAGAAAAAAAAGAGTGCAAGGGTGAAAGAAGACTTGGGCGTGACGGGTTAACAAAAAAAAAGTATAGTTTGAGGGAGTGTGGATGTTGCTTTGATGTTGGCACCATGAAATTTCACCTACACGTTTTTCCGTATTCCTCGTGTGTGTGTGTGTGTAATACGTCCGTCCGCCTCGTCTAACCTGGTCAGTACGGCTAGATTTTTCTCTCTGTCTCTCTCTTCCCCCTTGCACCCACTAACACTCATGAGCATACACAAACACATACTGTCTCTCTCTCAACACACACACACACACACATTAGCGCTAAGCCTATCCCGGAGCTTCTGTTCGTAACCGGAAGTTTCCAGCAATTCCAGAGAGGGTTGGAGGTGTTGGTACACCACAAACTGGAAATTCGCATGTCTGGGCTCTCTTAATAGTTATTTTTTTAAAAAAAAATGAAGAAAAAAATGACATTTTTTAAAAAAAAAATAGACACCTAAGCAACCTCATTTTTTTCGTCCCAAAGCACAGTCAGGAACAACCCTTTCACACAAAAGGTTTATATTTCTGAAATTACCATGTCAGCATGTTGAGAAGGTACAAAGCATCATTTAGATGAACACCACAAACCGCACGCATGTAAAGAGGAAAGATTATAGAGATTTTTTTTTCTAGGTTGTTCACCTGAATAATGGTAATTATATTCTTAATAAAAATCGATTATTAGTAGCTCCTGCTTTGTAGGTAACATAAATAATGATGTACTATGAGATACTACAATAAATTATACTCAGTTTTAAAGTGTTCACTATCAATTAGCTTTTAGGTAGATTTCGAAGAAAATATACCTATTGAGATCGGTACGATATGAAAGTGTATATTTATATATATTTGATGAAGAAAAGAAGGGAAATGAAAGAAGAGGAAAATTGCATAAAGAGGATTGAGTACATAGAACTAAATAAAACCGTAAGAAAGAAAATAAGAGAGGATGTACGAAGATATAACGAAAATCTTGTTAAAAATACAATCGAGGAAAACAAGAGCCTGAAGAATGCCAAACAGCAGCTCATGATAGGGAAAAAGCAAATAATTGCAGTTAAGAGACCAGACGGGACCGTAACACGAAATAAGGAAGAAATTATAAACATATTTCAAAATTTCTACACAGAATTGTACTACTCCGAGGAAGAACTAGGAAATGAAGATTCAGAAGAAATTGATGTTGATGTCCCAGACGTAATGAAAGAAGAAGTGGATAAAGTACTTCGAGGGATGAAGAACGGAAAATCACCAGGAGAAGATGGACTCACAGCAGAGATGTTTAAATGGGGAGGTGAAAAGATGAAAGAGGAAGTTGCTAAATTATTCTCGATGTGCTTGAGGAAGAGAGAAATACCCAGAAGTTGGAACAATGCCGTTATCATTTTGTTGTACAAGAAAGGGGACAAAGAACGCGTCGAAAACTACAGACCAATTAGTTTACTGTCAGTCCTATACAAAATGTTCACCAAAGTTATTTTGAATCGTATTGAACGAGACTTGGATTTTAATCAGGGAAGGGAACAAGCCGGATTTCGTCGTGGATTTAGCACAATGGACCACATACAAACATTGAATGAAGTTATGGAAAGGACTAATGAATATGAACTTCCATTATGTTTGGGATTCATAGATTTTGAAAAGGCTTTCGATTCGGTCTCCTTGTCAGCAGTACTTAAATCACTTGAACATCAAGGCATCGAAAGTGCATACATCAAGTTACTGCGAAACATTTACTCGACTGCCACTTCTGTCATTAGGCTGCATCAAGAGAGTGAAAAATTTAAAGTTGGAAAAGGGGTAAGGCAAGGAGATTCAATTTCTCCGAAACTGTTTTGTGCGGTCCTGGAGAGAGTGTTCCAGAATTTAAACTGGGATGAAGTTGGAATTAAAATTAATGGCGAATATCTTCATCATTTACGGTTCGCTGATGATATAGTCCTGTTTGCTTCAAGTGCAGAAGAACTACAAACCAGAATGGAAGAACTGAGTAACGAGAGTTCGAAAATCGGCCTTAAAATGAACTTAAGTAAAACAAAAGTAATGTACAACCAACATGCTGCAAAGAAGGAAGTGAAGATTAACGGAGAGACAATAGGCATAGTTGATGAGTATGTTTACCTAGGCCAGCTTAAAACATCGAATGCAAAGTTGACTGATGAAATAAATAGAAGATGTAAAATGGCGTGGAGTTCTTTTGGAAGACTACACTTTATTTTCAAAAGCAAACTTCCAATGTGTCTGAAGCGTAAAGTTTATAATCAATGTGTCTTACCTGTAATGATGTACGGCTGCGAAACTTGGACATTGAATGCGCAAACGACTCAAAGATTGAGAGTCACACAAAGAGCAATGGAGAGGTGCATGCTAGGAATAACCAGGAGGGACAGGAAGAGAAATGAATGGATTCGCGCACAAACAAAGGTAGAGGATGTAATCAAGACTGCGAAGAAGATGAAGTGGAGATGGGCCGGTCACATAGCTAGACGAACAGATGGAAGGTGGACGACAAATGTACTACAGTGGATTCCTAGAGAAAAGAAACGACCAAGACGACGTCCAAATGTAAGATGGGTAGATGAAATCAAGCGTTTTTCAGGAGCTACATGGATGAGGATATCAGCAGACCGAGATATGTGGAAAGAAAAGGGGGAGGCCTTCATCCAGCAGTGGATAGAAAACGGCTGAATATGATGATGATGATGATGATGATATACTAATATTTATATATTAACACGTTAGCGGCCATAATTTTGAAGATATTTGAACCAAATTTTTATATGTTGTTTCTAGGCTTAATAGCTCGGTTAAGTTCGTTAATGAGCAAAATCGGTCGCCATCTTGGATCCAAAATGGCCGACGAACCCATTGTTGTATAGAATACACAGCCTAAACCGCTGGGGCTATTGAAATCAAATTTGGCATAAAGGTACAACATCACTTTTTGATTATGAAAATGTTACCTAATGAGTTCAAAGAAGCCATCTTGGATCCAAAATGGCGGACCTAAAAACCCATTTTCCACATCGTTTGAGCTAGAGATACGAAATTTGGCATAAAGGTGCATTATGACGAGTAGCTTAGGGAAATATCACAACATTTGGGAAAAGTCGCCATCTTGGATCCAAAATGACCGCCCAAAATCCCATTTTGCACACCGTTTGAGCTGGATAAATGAAATTTTACTTGAAGTTGTACTATCACAAGTAGGTCACGACAAAATAAGAAAACTTTCAAAAAGTCGTCAACTTGGATCCAAAATGGCCGCCCCAAAAACCCAATTTCCAAATCATTGAAGGTAGAGAAACGAAATTTTTAATGAAGGTGTATGACCAAGAGTAGGTTACAATGAATGGGGCAAATCATCCCTTTGGGGGCGCAGCCAACCGTGTCCTAAGTAGCAAACATCTTGTTGGGCCAATGAAAATCTAGTTGCGTGTTGTGACGTCAAATGGTTCGGTCTACGTACTACGTAGTTGGCCGTTGGCTATAACGTTGGCCCTAAAAGCGATGCACAACGACCGAATGTAACTGAAACAGTTATTGGGAATTATGGTGGCTTTACGTTGTATCAACCAGGCATACTTGTACCAAATTTTACCAAAAGTATACCCGGTACGTTGGCCTTTTGTTAGTTTTCTTGACATTGGCCCAACTATTGGTTAATTTGATGCTTTTGTGGTTGGAAATCCAACCCACCATAAACCAACGTTGCCGACATATTACCGCACATAGGCCCAACGAAGCATGGTAACAACCTGGGGTCTCTAATATATTTTATAGTTGTACGAGATTGCAATACTGCTTCAACAAATTCAAGTCCATGAAGTTCAAACTTTCAGAGAAGTTCATATAACCATTTCAAGAGTTCTATCCGTGCTGATTTTTTATTTTCCTTTTTTGTTCACTGTTGAAGAAGTTTCATTGTTGCTGTGAATGTCCAGAGTTCTTTCAACAATGAACAGAAATTAAAATACAAAATCGGCACAGATAGAAATGGTCTTTGAATGTTTGAACTCTCTACGCTTGAATTTGTAGGAGCAGCATTGCAATTTCGTACAACGATAAAATATTAGAGACACATGGAGGCAGTGCTGCCATCTTTCGTTTTAGATCTTTGCTTTAAACTAACCTTAAGCGGTAACTCCAAAAAGTTGTAAATTATCACAGGAATGTGTGTAAAATATTTTTTATCCATAATTATCAAGCAATATATATATTTTAATCCCGAATAATATTATTGATGTTTTCTTATGTTTAATTCGAGTTTAGCTTTTTGGATAATCGATTTGAGCTGTCAGATTGAACATCACGCGATTTATACGGGAATATGACAGCTGAAGTCGACAAACGCTTGGAAGCATTGTACAAGTAATGATGACTGAATTAAAGATCTAACTACAAACCTTATTTTTATTTTCATTTTATGACCTTTAGGCATCTAAGGCTCAGGCCGGGATAGGGGAAGGGAAAGGATTCGGGAAGGTGTCGGCCAGGGCCTAAGTTGAAGGTGCCATCCCGACATTTGCCAGGTGTGGCTAAGGAGAAACCTCATTCAGGATGGTCGAACGCTGGGATCGAACCCACGACCTCCCGAATGCTACGCTAACGTCCTCTACTACTGAGCTATGGCGGCTCGGTTTAACTACAACCTGAGACAAATGCATTGTTTCGTAAATTATATCTTAATATAATAAAAGTGACTTTTTATTAATTAAAATATGAATATAGTGTTAAAATGTGCGTTACACGAAAAATAGTGCGAAAAATACGAAAAATAACACCTGAAATTTTCCATTTTGTATCAATTTATTATTTGTACTTGTATTTATATCCATTATTGAAGTGAAAACCAAAAATAAATATTTTGAGTTTGTCGTGTTTTTGTCCAATTTGTACAAAAGCTGGAGTTAGATTAAGGGCCTATTTCACATAGTTTTCTGGCCATTGACCGCCCATCTGGCAAAAATTACAACAGTTAGGACATACGTTGAAGGAACTTAAGTAGGTATTCTAAGTAGTAAGTATTATCCACCAAAAATACCTTTCAATGACTCTATAAAAGTCCCTTACCTTGGAGAAAGCCTGTATAAGGTCTAAAGGGGTAAAGCATCTAAACAAACATATTAGTCTGTATCTAATTGAAGACTTTATATTAATAATCGGTAGTCTCGAGAATCTGCACTTGCAATTTTCGATATATCCCCTTCCTGTTCTTTGTAACTGGACTGTTGCCCGGTTTTAGACGCAAGAGTTTTGTTTATTTTCCACAATTGTCCGTGGACTAATCCGTTTTCTTTTGGCCAAATCCCCGTATTTTCGTAATTTTTCGAGGGATGCTGTCATGAATTTCTAGTTTGGAGGGTTATAGGCCTAAAACAAAAATTGGGGAGCTTTAGCAGGTTTTAATTGAGTTCTGCAAAGTTTCTATCGATTTTCGACAGTAATAATTTTAAAATTTGTATGGGTTTTTCAGAATTTGACGGGGGATGTCACTTCCATTGAGGACTTCTGGCAGAATCCCGAATTTTAGAAAAAAAAAAACAGAAATAGTTTTTATGGACAATTCTGTTTTTATATATAATTTGGGTTAGACCTACACTTTAAAATAGATAAATAAGGTGGGGCTGAGAGCGTGGGTTAGGAAATCATCTTCTATGGACCCATAAACAATAAGCTGAGGGAAAAAAAATGATTAAGCACTTTTTACGGAGTATTGTGTTTCATGAAGCTGAAACGTAGACTCTGCGAAAAAGTAATGAAAAATATAGAAAGCCTTCGAAACGTAGACATGGAGGGAAATTTTAAAGACCAGGAGAACAAGGAAGATTCATAGTAAGAAAGTACTGTAAGAGACAATCAATACTAGAGACAATAAAAAATATGGTTAGGACATTGGCTACACAGACAATGTGTGCAATTGGATGTGTAGTTGAAAGAAAAATAAGGAAGAAAAAGAACCAAGTTTTTGATAATATTAAGAAGAAGAAAAAATACAAAGGAAAGCACAAAATCGAGATAAACGGAGAGGGCTTATCCTGACTTGGAGGACCTACCGCTTTCGATAGACAACTAATAATGATGGTGAATGAGAGGGTAAAGTGAGGAATGTGGCAGTAAGTAAAAAACTTTGATTCAAGAAAACCGAGGTCTAGAATCTAGAAAAGATGGTTGAGCTAAGGTGGTTGCATTGGTTTTTGTCTGTATTCGTGTGCGGTTGATTGGGCTGCCCAGCGATCTCACGCCGTCTTGTGGTCGCCCAAGAGTCACGCACGACGCTTTGCAAGAGCGTCGCGTGCCGTTGCCTAGTTTCTTTAACACCGTGAAAGAACAGAAGGAGTTCGTGTGCTTGTTTTACTCTTATGCTGTTGCAAAAATAAAATTCCTTTTTTTTAAAAAAAAACTATCGTACAGCGAACTCACTGTAACTATCCGTAATCTTTGGAAGTACAACGTTACAATTTTCATACTTAGTTTGTGAAAAGGATTCATAATGTAGGCGAGTATGTTGTGCAGGATGATTTTCAAAAGTAGATATATACTACCTGTTAAATTGTTTTTAAGAAATCAGCCATTTTCCCGAAGAAGACGAGGACAGAGTGGATGGAAATTTCCAGTAAGGTTACTGACGAATTTTCCAGATTCCAGGACTCTTTTAAGAAAAAAAAAGTCACATAAATTTCTTTTTTCACTTAAAATAATTTTTTATATTTTTTGTCTGATAACTTCTTTCGTTATTGAAAAAATACGCAAGATAATATCTTGTCCAGATATTTAAGAATACATTTTCTTTGGCTAAGTATTTTTTTTTCAATAATATTAATAACATGAATGTCAGTGATAGATTGTCCAGAAATTTGTGTAAATTCTTTTTTCTAAGAAATCCTGGAATTTGGCAAAATAGTCAGTAAGGTACTGGAGATTTCTACTTGGCCTGACTGATAATTTTAACAGCGTGCTAAAAGAAAGGCATTTCTTTTTCACTGTACAATGGCTTCAACGTTGGTCTTTGAATTTACTAACAGTATTATACGCAATTTTGAATACTCGAAATGCATTAAAGATGAGTAATCAGTTGTTGTTTTTATGCAGTCTGGTCTATAACGCCAAAGCCTCTCTGGACAAAGTGAATCAATGATGGGTTTCCATTGCCTTCCATTAGATGGATAAGGCGTTCTAAGGGCAATGGTACCGATTCATTCAATATTTCCACTCACAGGGAATCAAACCCGGGAACCATTGGATACTTACTACGAGGCAAACCGCTTATCCACCAGGGACGCACGAGTTCTTTCAAGGCCTGTAAAGTCAAAGAAGAAATCGCTTGGCCTTACCACAAAGTTTTGTGCCTTTAAAGACATGATGCAAATGAAAGGAAATTCCATATACGGTATTTCTCATATGACTTACACAAATTAGTCGCTAAAATATCACAATATGCCGTGTCTCAATTATTAAGAAGTTTTTTTTTACATATAAATTTATGGATGACGTCATTTGTTGCGTCATGAGAATTATGGTCTATCTACTCCGGTGTATATCCAAATATTATTCAAAGGAATACAAGTAAAATCCAAAAGCCAGCAGTTGTGGTCCTGATCCAAATAGGAAAAGGTGGCTGACAAGAGAATTAGAATTTATTTATTTATTGACAGAACACAACAGATACACAAATCCGATACTAGCTTTCAATAATAATAATAATAAGGCTTACAAATTCTGAAACAGCTTGGCTATGAGTAATTTGAACAACTTTGTATTAGTGTCATTTATATCAATATCTTCCAACGATTTACTTGCAGCGTTATAGGCTGCACTAATCCTCCATTTTGGTGACTTCCTCATTATGTTCGTCGAATTGAATTGAATTTTATATATTTCCTTTAGGAATCTAAGGTTCAGGCCGGGATAGGGGAAGGGAAAGGATTCGGGAAGGTGTCGTCCAGGGCCTATTTTGGAGCAGCCATCCCGGTATTTGCCTGGTATGACTGAGAAAAGACCTCAGTCAGGATGGTCGGCCGCTGGGATCGAACCCAGTACCTTCCGAATACTATGCCCACGCTCTACCACTGAGCTACGGCGGTTCGGTCATTCATTCATTATGTTCGTTCTAGGAATATCATTATGAAAAAGATCACAATTTTGGACGCGAGTTTTATCCTTTGGAACTCGAACCTTCAAACCTAAAATTAATTGAGGGCAATCTATTTCGTTATTAAATAGTGTATATAGGAATAGCATATCCTGTATTCTTCTGTGTTCTAGGCTCATGAAACTGAAATTAATATTTAGTGAGCAGGTATTTTCCCCTCTGGGGATAAATTCCGGTTTCTTTAAATGTTAAATATCTAAAAAAAAAAAAATCTTATTTGAAACCCTTTCAATCTTACAGGGGTCGACTTTGGTGAGTGGACTCCATACGAGATTTGCGTATACCAACTTGGAACGAACATGCGAATAAAATAATGTTTAAAGGGTTTTTTCTACATGCACTATTCACTATATTGTTAATGTGAGAATCAAGCGTTAACTTAGAGTCATACAGAACCTTCAGGTCCTTTACAGTTTCCAAGGTTGGGAGGATGACTCCATCAATTAAGTACGAAAAGTGACTGAATCGAATTCTTCCGTCTTGTGAAAGTCACAACATTTATTTCAAGCAAATTACTCTTACAGCACTCTGTAATATTATTGATGTAATTTTGAAGAAGTTCACACTCCTCGGGTGAGTCAATAGATAAGTAAAGTTTAAGATTATCCGCGAAGAGCAGTTCTTAATATAATCTGGTAGATTATTTACAAATAAGATTAATAGCAGAGGACCTAGATTTGAACCCTGTGGCACTCCTAATAATTGATTGAATTAAGGTATTGTTTATTATTCTACCTTTACTTGATAATTGACAAGTATTAATTACTCAATTACCAATGAAATCAGATATCTTTGGGATAGTAGTCAGTTAGTACAACCGTAAGAATGATGCAATATTATATGAACCGAGGGATAAAATAATAATTTAGTTTTACTTCTGTTTTTATATTTGCTGCTTGTCAAAAATAGTAATGTTGTAGCTGATGAAAAGTGCAGAGCAGCACTGCTGCTCTCTACCGGAGGAAGCATCTAAAAGTTCTAACCCGAAGTAAGTTGTTTATGAACAACTGACGAGCCTCTGGTTATTATTCATAAGACAATGGTTCATTGAGCGAATATTGAGATTGGTTGGCAGTGGTTCTGCCAGACCACCACAATGACGGGTGTCAATGCCAAAATTCTCGAGTCATTTTTCAAAAAATTTTAAGCTTAAAAAAAAATCAATAGAACACCAGTAAAACTCTACTTACACCCCTACAATTTAGTCTTTATACCCCACAAACGAAAATCGTGGCAGAATCGCTGTTGGTTGGCAGAAGACAATGAAACTTATCCAACGGCAATTTTATGTTATCCCATCTTTCAACCTCGAGTCAAAGATATGTTGTATCTTGACTTAAGTTTGTTTATGACGAAGAACATTCCTCAATTGGAACTGAAGCTTATTAGTAAAACGTTTATATAGCTCAAAGGCAGAGGCGGTTCTAGGCCGGGGCCGGGGGGGGGGGGGGGGGTGGGCTCTCCCAGTTCTTGCAGTGAAGATAAACTAATATCCTCAATTGTCTTGAAATATTTAGTATAATTAATATTTATTTTACAAGAAGTTTAATGCTATCGATTCTTGAACATGAAATGAAGTGTACCGTGATAAGCTTTTTCTATAAACATGGGGTAGGGAAGGAGTCACAGTGTATGTTAGAAACTGGATTTTGTCGAGTTTTAAACGATTTTTTAATTTCTTAGAATAAGTTTCAAGTAGTTATTTTATTGTTTTTGGTTATGTAACACAGTATTTTTTGTTTTTAAACCTTTTAGAAGTCTTCACTATCAACAATGTTGTAACAAAGGGAAGACCACATCTTCTAAAAAATTAATTTATTGCTTATAGGCAATGCGGTGTTATTTCGAAATTATACCACCAGTAGCTTATACCGAAAACGACAGAACGCTAATCTTACTTCTTACTATAAAAATAATATAGGAACTTCTAGTTCGACCTACAAATAAAATGTAGAAATCTTTGTTGCTGTTTTTTTTTTTTAATCATCTTATTTAGGTTTAAATTGGTGTTGAATTATACAATATATCCAGCGTGGTATTTATAGATTTTTAAGTGTGTGTGTGTGTAGAGGGAGGGACTCTTACTTATGTAGTGTAAAATCCAATCCAGTCAGTTCATCCAGTGTAAATTTGGCAGTTAACTATAAGTTTCCCTCTGTAAATTCCATAAATTCCATGCACTGATGAAAAATATTAAAATGTTCACTTTTTTTTGCTTCAACTAATTATTGTTTTCTTACACTGCAAAATGTTTTAAACGTACATATTTCCTTCATAGATATACCTAAGGAGAATTAATATGAAATTTTAAAAAAATGACTGAAAATGACTAATGTGTATCACACCCACCCACACAAACAAACATTTGTTGGGTCATTATTTGAGAAGAGCTTGTACTGAAAAACGCATTGGAGCGAATGGTGGGAAGGCAAAAGAGGAAAGAAAGAGAATGTAGATTATGGACGGCAGGACAGCATCAAAATAGAAACACTATTTATATATATATATATATAACATGCAACGTTGAGAGCCCCCCCCCCCCAGTTTATTTTCCTCTAGAACCGCCAATGCTCAAAAGTGATGCACGTTTCACAGGTTGAATTTAGGTTTGATTCCCAGCTTGGAGAACCTTTCTTCTATAATTTTAGCCAATTTTTACAAGAAAAGAAAGCGTTTGAAATCTCTCAATTCTGCTGGCCAGAAATTGTAAATTAGAGGAGAGAGAGAAAAAAAAGGACGTGAAATATACCTAGGGATCAATTGAACACACGACCAGATTGCAGAAGAAGTCTTCTGTTTCCTTCACTGTAGAATGACCAAAAGCAGGAACTTATTTCTTCCTCCTTTATTCTGATAATATAACCCTCCGCTCCGTTTCTGAGTCTGGAGCAAAAGTACACCAACGGAACCAGATCGATACCTTCGAATTAGTTCTGCGTGCTCGGTTACAATTTAACCAACTTGGGTAATTAGAAGAGGGAACAGGACGACTGTAAATGCTTGTCTGAAAGGGCAAAAGAGGGGCGGGTTGAGGGGGGGAGAGGAGGATGAAGAGGAGACGGAGAATATTGTGGTGGTCCCCGGCCTCTGCATCCCCCGCGGGAAGAAGTAGACAGACCTTGGTGTATGGTGGTAAGTGCTTCCGTCCACAGGTACCGTCCATATGGTTAGAAAGTTCAAGAGGACGGAAAAAGGATGGTGCATAAAATCCACTAGATAACAGTGTTTTGTGGAATCTCTTCGGTCTGCAGATTTTGGATGAGAGACTAGTATAGAGACATATTAAAAGATGAGAGACATCTTTTAATGTATTGCCAAGTAAATTTTGAAAATTGTTGTAACAATCAGCATTCATGTATGTAGTTTTTTTAAATTATTTTTCAATGTATGATTTTTTTTTCTATAGTCTTGGAATGTTATCACATCTTTTAGATTTCGTTCCTGAATAGAGCATTTTCTTAAAAATAAACCTGAAGGCATACAGACACCTGACATGCGTTTATTCTTTAGTTCTCTAACATCTGTTTTACCATTTTCAAGGCAAATAACCGTTCTCATACTTTCGGCATCTTGAGAAAAAGACTACTTCAGAATGGATTCAATAGAGAAATGACTTGCTAATGGAACAGGCGACATACTGCTCTGAAAGGATTGCATCCAGTGAAGGAAGGCTCTCCTCTGATTTAACTGTACCTTTCCATAGTGCTCCTGAGCGCCCAGACGCTTCTTCGACAAGCATGGAGACCCGTTGTCGAAGAGGAGACACTGCAAAACTACTAGAGAGCACGTTTCAGCATTCCAACCTATGGGAAGAAACGTTTGGGGGAAACAATGCCAGACCGGAAAAAGAAAGAATGAAATTAAGGACACCCAGATGGGTGACCCACCTTTCCTTTCTTCCTTTCTTTTTTTTTTTTATTTTTTTAAATGTAACGGAATCAAGAGAGAAATCGAAAAGCGGCAGCACACTCTTCAAAGTTAATATTCTCCAACGTATCGTCGAAGTGTGTTTTTCGAAAAGCTACATTGTGCCATCACGCGAGTATAAAACGTGGACTTAGATTTTTTTGTACACGTATATTTTTTTACTATGGCTGACTAACTTACTAAGCGTGTGTGACCTGGATCTCTATTTTTCTGTCGTTCCTAAATTTGTCGTCAATGCGTTACCGATACATAAGTGATCAGATGCATTGTGAAGGTGTGTGTGTGTAAATTTGCGCAACCTAGCGGAACTCTGTGTTCGGCAGCAGTGACGAAAGTGACCACCATCTGCAGATGGGCTACGCCGGTATCGAACCCCGCACCCATGAGATACAAGACATCACAAATGTATCAAGCTCCAGTACAGGTAGGATCGAACTTTTACTTCTTTTCGCACCGTCCATACGCATTGGTCAAGAAGCGTCGAAAACGCTGGGATCCGAAAAGGAATAGATACAGACTGTTGGAGGAAAGATTCTCCAGATAATTCTTGCCATTTCGTAGTGTGGGTCCAATTCAGTTCCGAAATTGTTGTACCACATTTTCTTATCTGAACTAAAATTTTGATTCTTCTATGAAAGCATTTTTTAAACCTCCAACTTGTGAACGCCGGAATGGTAGTTGAACTTTTAGCCTCGAACGCCAACCTCTGGATTTCCTTTGGTCAAATATTAGTTGGGTTATTTCAATTTTTCCTTCTTCCTGGAAACGAAACCAGTCTTTTTTAAAAACTAACATTAAATTTAGAAATTTATATTAGAATTGGAAGAAGGAACCACCAACGAGACAACAAATCATTTTTCTCTTAAATCATTTGTCTTTAGGGGCACTGTCGTAGTGTGACATTTCTGTTTATTTCTTAAATTCACTGTGTGAACGTTTCTTTAAATCTTTTGGTATTTGTAGAGAAGTTTTGAAATTGATCTGTATAAAACTAATTCAATCATGTAAATGCAAAGAATACAGGTGTGCTTAGGCAGTACTTCATTTAAAAATTCAACACGTAAACTTTCACCGAGTCTCCTAGGTCCTACCCGTTTATGTAAATAGGTATCAATAATAAAAACGCTAGGGTTGTGTAAGTGTATTAAAACTATTCAGCCCAAAACCATGGCACAGTGTCCTGTACTCAAACTTCTATGTATTACTGTTTCGGTTATAGCTGGCAGAACTGTTTGAGCCTTGCGACGAAACAATTCATGTCGCGTGCCACAAGTTTGTTTACGGCAGTCAGAGCATTTGTTTGTCTATTGAGCGAATGTAGTTTTTTTTTTCATCTGTCATTCTCAAGCGGCTCATTCAATTTAGAGTCTACTCTATTGTGTCAATTTAAACTAAGGAAGGGAGGACATTGTAAAGGAGAAATCGTGTGGCTTAATCAATCAAATCATGTGTTCAGTAATTTTCATTTAGAGGATAAATTTCAAAAATGTAGAATCTAAGCATTTAGCTACAATCCCTGTTTCTAATTCGAAATGTAATTGATTTTAATATCCGCCTAGGTATAACATCCCACTTCATTGTTAAATTCATTGTACCGATTTCTTTCGTTATGTTTTCTATAAAGTTTATTCGTTGTTTTCCAAAATTACTTTTTTCATTTCTTCGGCTGCACTGATTTTCCCCTTTCCTGTAAGGTGTTACTGTGAGACTGAGTTGCGTTCATATTTTCTCTGGATAGGAAACATAGGGTATTCTCCTTTTCCAGCTTTAGAAACTAGTTGAGAGTTTCCATTAGAGAATTTATCCCGGTATGTATTCAATAGAGAAATTTCATTTTTTAGCCTTGTAGCGCAGTGCTCCGTGGTACGACGTGTTGCATACCGCTCAGGCGCGTGAACCATCTATATTTTACGAACGTGGAAGTATCTTTTTATCCATCATACCTAGTACTTCTATCCAAGCAGCCTCAGAAAGGCTTCATAAAGCCTTGGAATCCGTACCGGGAAGTCTGTTTGACAATTCCGAGGTCAACCCATCCTTAAAAATTTGTATCCGAAGCGGATGCAGGATGTATTTCTACACTCCTTCATCCGAAACTGATACATTGTGACATTGTACACCTCTTTTTAGTGCAAAATGATGAAAACTGTCTGATCAATTAGTGCTGTAGAGAAGTTGGTAGGATTTGACCATCTAACAAGTGAAGTTTTCCACGCCTAGGACGTCTTCTTTACCTCCTTTCTCGAAGCAGATATACCCGGGGATTCCCATTTCGGTTTCTTTCTTTCTTTTACTCTTTTTTAATTTTACATATTTTAAATATCAGTTTTAAACTCTCCTTTAAAAAGGCATTGCGTTACGCTATTATATGTGAGAGTTATTTTGCAACATTTGCATTTTAGGAGAAGCTTTATTAAAATTAACAACAGGATTATATCACGTTTATTAACTATAAGACAAATAGATTTCCCTGGGGTAGGCAGAACGATCACTGACTTCAAAGTTCAAACAAGCACTGTGGAGGCAGCATGGACTCACGTCGGTAATTTTCACTGAGGGTTTCATAAGTTTCACCAGAAGAATGTTGCATAGAATACTTGTCAAAGTTTCTTATTTGTGCCTCCGAAAGAGAACTCGCCAAGTGACATGATCCCTCTGATGCGTGGTGGGCTTTAGTGAAATTACATTTTAAAAGCAAAACTGAGACAACATTAATGGCAGATATTCTACTATTTTCAGATTGAGCAGAAAACCTTCACTACGGTCAAACTACTATAGGTACAAGTCAGTGTACAGTTAAACATAAATGTGTCCATTGTCTTTTAGGCGCTCACTGACTACAGCTAGATGTATTTGAATGTTTTTAAGGATACTTGTTGGTTTACAGGTAGAAATAATAGGAGGCCACAAAATGGAGAGCACAAAATTAGATGTGTAGACTGAAAGAAGAGAAACTAAGAACATTGCTCAGGGAAGAGGTTATCGAAGGAGTAAATCTGAAAGAAGAGGATGTGCAAAAATGGTGGAATGCAAACAGCAGGATCATGCTAACGGCAGCACATAAGACTGGGTAGAACTACAGGAAAGAACCTCTTCTCCTGCAGGAAAAGAGACGTGGTGGTGGAATGAGTTAGTACAAGAAGCTATTAAAGCGAAGAAGAAAGCTAAAACGAGATGGGATGCTTCAGGGACAGAAGAAGATAAATGTAGCTTCAAAGCGGCCAATAAGGAAGCAAAGAAGGCAGTGGCTAGAGCAAAAGCACAAGCCTGGGATGAACTGTATGACGAACTTGAAACACCAGGCGGAGTGAAGAAACTATACAGGTTAGCAAAAACCAGAGACAAGGCAACAAAGGATATTAGGCAAATTAAGAATGGCCAAGGATTAGTGCTTACTGATGAAGACAGGATTAAAGAAAGATGGGCGGAATATTTAGAAACGCTCCTAAATGAAGAGAATCCTAGAAAAGTTCCTCAGCAACGGAATCCCAAATCCTGGACTAACGCTAAGAATAACTCGAGAAGGAGTAGAAAAAGCAGTAAAGAATATGAAGACCGGAAAAGCTACAGGTCCTGATTGCATACCAGTAGAAGCGTGGAAGAGTTTGGGACCAGAATGTATAGATATTGTATGGGATCTGATGCAAAAAATTCTATGAACAAGAAAAAAAATGCCGACTCAGTGGAGAGAGAGCGTTATTGTACCAATTTTTAAGGAGAAGGAAGATATACATGATTGTGGAAACTATAGAGGAATCAAGCTAATATAACACACGATGAAGATTTGAGAGAAAATTACAGAAGGAAGATTACGAGAAGAAACATAAGTAGGAGAAGAACAATTTGGATTTATGCCAGGAAAAAGTACAACGGATGCAACTTTTATATTAAGACAAACTATGGAAAAGCATCAGGAAAAGCAAAAAGGATTGCATATGGTCTTTATTGATTTGGAGAAGGCCTACGACAGAGTACCTCGTCAGGAAGTATGGAGATGCTTGAGGGAGAAAAGAGTGCCAGAGAAATATGTAAGGATAATCCAAGATATGTATACAAGAGCTAGAACTCAGGTAAGAAGTAGTGTGGGATTGACACGCCAAATCCCTGTTATGGTTGGATTACACCAGGGTTCAGCCTTAAGCCCGTACCTCTTCAACGTAGTCATAGACGTTATAACTCAGGATGTGAGAGATGAAGACCACTGGTGTATGATGTTTGCCGATGATATTGTACTATGCAATACTAGTAGGACAGAACTTGAAAGGAAAGTAGAGAGTTGGAGGAAGTTTCTGGAAGATAGAGGCCTAAAGATTAGTAAAAAGAAAACTGAGTATCTTTTATTTGATGCTCATTTGCATATTCTCTGAAAGCTGTTCCAAATACTTGAGGACCACTTATTGAATACTCCCTTGCCCAACAAGTTCAACTTTACCTTAAAGTCATCCAATTTCAGTAAGTACATGAACTGTAGGATAACCCTCCAAAAATGTAAGCAGCTCCATACGATAAGGGTAAACTACAAAGACGTTTCTATAATATGAATGGTCCAATTTCTTGCCTACTGAAAAAAACTGTACATCAGAACTTGCATCATCAAGAGCTTTGTAAACTTGGCAATTAAATCCTCCACATGATATTGAAAAAACTACAACCAGTTTTATCTGTTGTTTCATCACGAAGTACAAAACTATATCTTCCGTTCACATACTCTTTGCTTTCATCTCATTCTCTTTTGGCCCAGCATTGGTATTGTCGACTATAGGTCTCGATATATATATATATAATAATTTAGCCATATTTGAAGATAAATCTGGCGGTTATTTATTCTGATAATTGAAAGGAAAGGGTATACAATGTTTCTAGCATTTACAGCGAAAAACAATATTATAATCTTCTTCCCCCATGTACAATATATCTGTTATAGTCACAATAAGATGTCGCAAGCTTATATCAAATATACGAAATGTTATTTTTTTGAAGCGAGATAACCTCTTTCTGCACCATTCCCTTAACCTTTCTTCGGATTATAAGGTAAGAACACTACTCTTGTCATTGAATCTAAAAATTATTCAGGGTAATTAATTCTTATAATAAAGTCCTAGTTTCCGTAGTTTACTCTTTACGGAAACAATTAAATATACATCTCCTTTACATACAGAAAATGGTAATCATTTCTCCTACTTGTCCCTCAATCCTGATTATGTAGGTTCGTACTTTTTTTATATTATGTCAAGTTATATTTGAATTGGCAGTTGGAAATAGGTAATAAACGCCAACAACCTAGTTTATGCCGGAGTTTATAACTGGTAGGAATCGCGCATCTATACAATGCATAAGCGAAAAAAAAAGAAGTAAAACCTTGAAAACAGGTGCGAAATAGAGATGGTCAAAAATAGCGTAACAGCTAATGTTTTGACGCCTACTTTGGCTAAATTGTTATCAACAGTGGCGAAGCGTGGCATAAGCTACTGGGTACACAATAGACATAATGCAAAAAGGAAAAACCCAAAAGTTAAAGAAAAACTTTCCTGTATTTTGAATGATTCATTAGTAATCATATATTTTGTAAAAAAAAATAGCATAATATTAAAAAAAAAAAAATCAGTAAATATATAATATTTGAAGAGAAGATGCAACTCGCTTACCTCAGCTAACTTCTTGTAGATAAATTCCAACCACCCAGCCCTCTGGTCGAAGATGGCACGGGGATTCCGCCAGGATCTTCAGTTTAGGGGTGTAAAGTCAAAATTGGAAGGGTGTAGGTAGAATTTTGCACGATTTCTATCTATTTTTGACCGCAAAAATGTTAGTTGGGGAGGGGGGTCTCGAGGATTTGGGGGTGACACCCCGCAGGGGGTCTAGCGGAATCACAGATATGGCTGATTTCAGAAAACGCTGAGGAGGAAACTTGGATTCGAGGGGCACTCACTCCACCAAACGAGTGCCTAGATAAGACCTTTGATACAGGTTTTAGCTATGTTCTCACTCCTTCTTGACGGAAATAGCAAGGTGGAAGACGTTACGGCATCTAGCCTAAAGGTGCTATGAGGGCCGTAAATACAAAGTTTCAACACATACCAAACTCCCACCTTCAATTTAATAATTTCAAAATCTGTTCATAAACTCTTCTGAGGTACTTGTTTACATAAAAAACTTCATAACTGTATGTTCACTACTACAGATGTTAATGTTCATTTCGTAACGGCTGTAAATTGAAAAAGCTTTGGTACAACAGTTTTTAATGAACTTTCAAAGTACGTGTTGTGTTAAGTGGGTCAATTGTTTTACTTGCCGATTTAATCGAAAAGCATTATTTTTCACCGCAGTGTGTGTTGATAAGAATGATGCAAGTTAGCCGTTTAAAAACTGAGTGGAGCCACATACTTACACACGCTAGCGATACCAAACATAGGAGACATATTGAAGAATGTCTATCCCACTCGACGAACTTTTCAGTTTGTATCTTTCGTCTGCTTCTACTGGAGTGGAATCACTCGAGTACCGCGCGTGTCAACAATAGGATGCAGCCATTTTGGAGCTAGAAAAAGCATTTACAATACTTTTAAATGTAGAGTTCTTTAACATTTTAAATTATTTCTTACATTTTTATATCATAGAATGTTACATAAAATAACAAATGGCTGATATTTTCGTGATAAAAGTCCAAAACAATTCAAGCTCATTATCAGTAGAAACAAATGTAATTAAATATAATTATTATAGATGTGGGTAGACGCTGTCTACCCTGTCTACCCCGAGAATTCGCCACTGGTTATCAGTGATAATACTGATGAAAAATAGCAGCTACTGACAGCTGCTATTTTCACCACCCCTCCAGCATTATTTTTGTACGATAAAAATCAATAGAAACCCTTAAATTCTACTTACACGCTCCCAATTTTTGCTTTATATCACCAAACTAAAACTCCTTGTAGAATCACTGTCCTGGGTCAGATTAATATTTTTATTAATTTCGTTATTTATTTTGCATGGTTGAAAACATCCAAGAACAAAGTTCTGGCAAACTGATAGAGATGAATACCTACTGGATCTACGAAATACTGCACCCGAGCTGGTCACAGTCATTTGTCTTGAAGCCCTGCCGCCTGCCAAAAACTAGCACATTTATATTGAATTGGCGCAGCTCACTCAAATACTCCTTTTTTAGTTCCCCTAGATCTGGGTCTAGCCACTAAGGGGTCTGCGGGTTTTCGATGGGCATCAATGGTGAGTCTGGGCAAGATACATATTGTATATGTTAAATATTCATCTAAAATATTACACTAATTAATTCATTTTTAAAACTGTTATATTGTTAAAAGATATTGACATATAGCAACTACTGCTATCACCGTTACGGCAAAATAGCAGTTCTGCCATTCCTAAAGCGAATGTGCGTTGGGAGAAGGAAACAAATCCGGATTTATTACTTACTTGATAACTCTCGAGTTCATTGTGAATAAATTTCTTGTAAATAACATCGATTTAAGGTTTTTATTACTTTTTCTTCATTTTTGTCTGGGCACCGTGCAGACATTTTTTCCACCAGTTGGAAGAAGGAAATAAATCCACAAACCTTTTCAACTTTACAAGAAAAAGATACAATACCTAGAAATTGTCCGAGCAATACACAAAGATCAGTAGAATGTTCTAAATATTCAATAAAACAATTGTATCCTTTCAATAAGTAACAAAAATGCTATACAATTTTTGTTAATTTTTCGCAAAATTGATTTTTTGGATATATTTCCTTCTTCCAACTGCCGATTCATTTATTATCTTGACTTTTCCATTTGGTGTGTAATTTAATTTAAATACGGTTCTAGATTTTGTAAACAGATGGCGTTGTTTTTGTTGGTCTTATAAATAGGTATCATTACTATGTGCTAGTTTTAGTTATTTGTGGGGACAAACACATGGTATAAAACATATTTTGGGTGATATTTTATTGTGTTACTTTTAACAGTAAATTAGAAATTGTTTAATAGAATAATAAATACTTATGCTGCCAATACAAAGATTTCTTTAATGCTTTGCCCCTTTTTCCTGAGAAATTGCTACTAATTGTAACATTAACCATGTTGTTACCAACGTCAGTCACAGACAGATTTTAGTTTATTTGCTTTTCTACGTAAAACTAGAAGCAGATACATCTAGATTTGGTCCACTAATCTAGTTTGTGACACTACCGTTAGTTTTCGGAAGGCATCGTCAGTCACAGACTGATTCCTATTATTTCTTGCTTGCAAGAATTAGAACCACTGAGATACCAAGAACACTAGTCTAGTGAATCTGTGACACTGACCGTGTGACTAGGTATGTAACATCAGTCACAGACTAGACTAGCACTTTTGATATCTGTGATTCTAATTCTTCCGAGAAAGAAATAAACTAAAATCAGTCTGTGACTGATGGGATAACTACAATTCACTACATTAAGCTTCCATATTTCATATCGACGCTTGAGGATTATATTGTTATATCTCCATACGACACTATAATCCTCAGACGTCGATATGTCAACTCCAGAAGCCAAGGGATGTGTGACCATTTCTTGAAGAAAAAAATAGAATCACAGATATCAAAAGTACTAGTCTAGTCTGTGACTGACGTTGCATACCTAGTCACACGGTCAGTGTCACAGATTCACTAGACTAGTATTTTTGATATCTCAGTGGATCTAATTCTCGAACTTTTTTGCCCGTAAATGTCACTCGTATCCCTTGGCTTCAGTACTCCCCCTATATATTTCAGTCATCAAGATATAAATATAGCTTCATAATGCATCAGTCTATATGTACTAGATATCTAATCAACTTCTGGATACGATATAGAGATATCCATACGATATCACTAAAATATATTCTTTGCTTTGTGTGTTCATTCGTACAAGAAAATGATATAACACTACAGCTTTGGCTTGAAACAGCAGGAGTAAAGCTACCAGAAGAATATAAGTATCCTTTTCTATGCTTTGCAAGCTGTATTTCTAATGACAAACAACATGAAAAGAAAAACAAAACAACAAAAGCATTAAAAAGAAGGGGAAATGTTTCCCTCCCTTGTTACCGAAAAGGATAAAAGTCCATTAGGTTTTTGAGGTTGCTTATTGCAAAGCAAGCGGAGTGTTCCCCCCTTTCTGTCTTGCTCCAGAGTGTACATTTGAGAGTACATCTACACCCAAACCTCTGGACCAAGCTTCTGCTAATCCTGTGCAATCTTTTTATCTCGTTAAGACTGGCTCCTGGGATTAGCAGAAGATGGTCGTACCTTGTGAAAGCTTTTCCTGTGGCTTCGTGATGGGATTTGGAGGCTTTAATCGGCTGCGTCTTCTGTCACACTCCATCTGGTAGTACTGCTTACTATCTTCAGAAGGTAGCTTACACTGCCTGCTTAGTGTTCGTTCAGATTATTATCCTTGAGAGGGTATCTTTACTTCTTTCTTTTAGTAAATATCGGAACAGTCACTTTTTAGGAGACAGGAAGTAATAGTCACTTTATTGATGTTGTTTTTATTGGTTTCGATTCCTATAAACTACAACACATTTGCTTTTCTTCTTCAATATCATTTGGTAATTTTTGTACTAGTTGTTATTGTTCACTATTGTTAGTTTTATGTGAAAATTGTAACCTTTCATCCTGTTTATTTGCTTCCTGCGAAGATGTTGTGACTATTACAAAGTTCACTTGAATGTCAAATCTTTATAACTTCTCTATCAAAAACCACTAGTTTTCCCCGCCCCTTTTCGTTGTAGCCCATTATTCAAGCAAGGGTTCAGATAAACATAACATAACTTTCATAATCTATAGTATTGTTCGCACATACAGATAAACTGAAAATAACTTTCACAATCTGCAGTATTGTTTATATAATACGGATAAACAGAAAATAACTTTCACACTCTGCAGTATTGTTTATATAATACGGATA
>JAGDQP010003580.1:35062-65177 GCA_022664845.1 Lepisma saccharinum
TTCACACTCTGCAGTATTGTTTATATAATACGGATAAACAGAAAATAGCTTTCATGTACTTCAAGTCAGATAGAAAATAGCTTTCGTGAACTAAACATGCTGTATCGTACATTAATCGGGTAAATGGAAAATAGGATTTGGGAACTCTTATAGTCTATGTTGTACTTTAAAGACTAAGATAAATAGACAAGAACTTTCATGAACTGTGGTCTATATTTTACTTTAATAATTATTTAGAATGATAGAAAATAACTTCCATGGACTAATTATATATAGTTTGTTTTGTACTTAGAATATTCAGATTCAATCGATCCATATTTTGCAATACCAAAACATCGATATCAAGAAAGTCGAAAACTCATACGTCGAATACCAATATCAACAATATTATAATTTGACAAATTTTTAATTTATATCAGTTTTTCAACATAAATTGTATATTCAACGATTTTTTTTTAAAATTTAAACCTTATTCAATTTCAAGAATTTTTCGATATGAATCATATTGTATAATATTCGAGGGTCGATATCAAAATTTAGAATTCACGCAACTATAAATGCACATAGCTTATTGTATTAGGTTTTTATTCAAAGGTAATAATGCTTAAAAGTGAAACTAAAAAACGGAGTATGCGGTCTTCTGTTAACGCTAGTCTTTGCGAATTTCAATAAACGGCTTAAAACAAAAAGTAAGGCAGCAAGATGCACTTCTTATTTTACTCCTTGTAGTACCACCATTTATTATTATTATTATTATTATTATTATTATTATTATTATTATTACCTTTCTTTTCTCTTTTCTATTACAGACATGGGTCAGGCATTCGGACTCAGTGCAACGAATAGTCATTGGGGCACTTACAGCGCCAACCCGTACTCCTCATACCTCAGTGGAAGTCTTGGTGGTTGTGCGGCTACTGGACTCCAGGGGGGAGGCTTCAACACTCCAGCGCTTGGGTTCTCTACAGACATCAACGGACAGAGTACCGCTTCCGCTCACGACGCCTTTGGGACAAGTAGTGCCGTCTCATCACGTGAGTAAATTCTAGAAATTAAACACACAAGAAAAAAACAGAAGGTTCTGTGTTTTGATAGGTCAGATTGTGTTTAATGTACTTTCATCACCAGGTGCAAAGCTAAAATGATGTCAAAGGTAATTTCGTTTTTATAACTTGTAATGTTGAGTAAAAATAGATTAGATTAAGCATCTGGAAATAAAGACAAATAAGTCCTGACTTTGCACAACACGCCTTCTCTCTCTGAATTTTACAGGAACTGCAAAAAAGCTTATTTATTTTTCTTTCTTACTACTCAAAACTTTCTTTGTTGTTTAAATATGACTCTTTAGAATCGTTATGTAATAAAAATAAGTAAATTTGACATGTATTTAGTATGAGAAAAAGTTGTTTGAATATTGAAAATAGCATTTGTTCCGGAAACATGCAGAAGACAAGTTGTGCTGTGGAAAGTTTCTCATAGGAACGGGTAATAGAGATAAAGAATCAATATGAATTGTCAAGTTTTAATACAGTGTTTTTAGTACATACACATCTAAACAAATGTTATGGTAATTAAAAGAAAAAAAGGCAAAATGCAAAACCTTTCAGTGTTTTGACGTAGGCCATAAGCATTATTTTCGTTTCCTATATCAAAATATTCAATCATTTGCAGGCAGAGAGCATGATTGTACATTTAACGTTCTTTTGTGAAAAAAATAGTCCGTTTGATCACAGGTTCATCACCATCTGCATCACAGGCAGAGTTGCGAATTTAGCAACTTTGTAACTAAAACTAGCTATTTTGAATACTAACTTAGGTACCAAGGATTTTTCTATAGTGTGCATAGAGATTTAGTTACCTTTTGTACATGCTCTAGCGAGCGTGAGATTTCTTGGCCTCCCAAAAATGGCGGCATCTCACATTGATGCCTTGTTTACATTACTAACATCTCACCATGGTTTACGTTAACCAAAATCATTTTAGTAATGTAAAAGGTAGTTACCGTTAACGCGGGTTTCAAATTTAACCAGCGTCAACTTCCGACGGTTATTTTCTTACGTTAGTTATCCAAACACAAGATGGCCGTTACGCGCAGCTCACTTCGTGAGTTTATTTCTTTCTTTATCGAAATATATAGCATCCTAGTGGTGCGTATCACTTTTAAAGTATAAAAAAATAATGGCAGAACTAATCTACATAATGTTACGGCATAATCAATTCATTTGTGTTCATTATTTTATAATTTAAACCTCAACCGTGTAATCTTAGAGTATGGAAAAAGGAGATTCCTTACTCTAAGCGTTTCTTTACTGGCAATGGCAGTACAAGCACGATAACCAAGTTAAGCTCCGTAACCTAAACGGAGTTATTTCAACCATGATTTTTACCATCGTAACAGTCTTAGTAGTCTAAACAAGACATGAGGCGGAAACTCTCAGTGGCATTCAAAGGACAAATTGCTAAGCAGCTTAGTGAGCGCTCACCGCGTTGAATGCAGCCAATATGTAGGGTTCTCACAATCGTTCCTCTGTGTTGATGTCGTTAGCGAACAGCTCGAATAACACCTTTTACTACGTTCTTCTCCTGGTGCTGTAGGCTGAATGTAATCGTTGATCTTGCAATTTAACAGTAGATATCGGCAATAGTAACTGGCAACTACTCTTCCAATTTAACGCACAGAAGAGTAAGAAAGGCAGGCATTCATAATTCTAAAAGTCAATAAGATCACCTATGATTCGTCGGAGTGGATAAGGCTAGTTTTGAAGCGTCACAGTGTAGAATTATAGCCAGTTATTGCACCAGCAAGCTAATTTCAATCCTCATTTACTATTAATTATAGCCAGTTTTGGATAAAATTAATACCATTTTCGGAAATAGCATCTCAAGCATTATGGAAAGCAATGCTTAACTTAATTTTTAGAAAAATGGATAAGGCGAGTTTTGCAAAGTCAAGCCTCAAGTTATGGTAATATAAAAGAAACAACAGTTGCAGCAAAAACTCTTAAATATACCTAGAATAATATCGTTTACTCTTCATAACAAGCACTAGATATGCCTATTTATGTTCTGTTAATTTTAGAACAAATAACATTATTTCTATCTGAAACATACAATAATTTACTTTTAAACGGCCAATTTCAACAACCCAAGCGAAACATAGCTGTTTATTGTAACACATCTATGATGCTTGAGTTTTCTGTCGTGTAAAACTATCTTCAACGTCTCTGAAGGAGAATATCTTTATATTCTCCTTCAGAACACTGTGCATGATTCGAAATGTCCTCCCTTTTACATGTGTCTAAATCTCCTCCGTGTTCTTCTTTAGGGCTCTCAGCTTGATTTGAAATGTCCTCCTTTTTATAGGTGTTTAATCTCCTCTGTGTTGTTCAGGTCACTACGTGTGTTTAATCTCCTGTGTATTCTTCTTCCGGGCACTGTGCTTGATTTAAAATGTCCTACATTTTTTTATTAACCCACTCTATATTCTTTTTCAAAACTGTTAGGTGATAAAAAAAAGTGTTATACGGAATTAGCACGTACGTATAGATATATCGCATTATCTTAACTGATTCCAGTATAGATTCTCTGAATGTTTAATTAGTTAATTACTGTTATGTTTAATTATGTTTCTGTTTAATTAATTACGCAGAATGTTATTCACGGTAAGTTGGTGGATATATGAAGCTGTATGGATTAAGCTTTAAAGTAATTCAATCGATATTGTGATACAGGATATGTCTAGAAAAGTGAGGTTTTTGAAACATCAAAGAGTACTACCGTTATGAGCTAAGCTATTGCTTGTAAGTACTATTTAAATGGTTAAAGATCGTGTACCTGTAAGTTCTTAGCATTCAAAAGTCTTAGAGGTTACTTCATTAGTGTGGAAGACTACATGTACTGTTTGAGCAGCAGAGTAAACAATTGGCCCTGCCGCACACTAGGCGGTTCAACCTCTGCGATTCAACCGCAGATAAAAAATTAACCCATGCTTTCTTATGAAGCACCGCATACTTGGCGATTTGATTGCAGCGACAGGATGTAGCCGCCGAGAGAGAAATGAAATGTCTGCGATTCCGACGGCGATTTGGGGGAGAACCAAAAAAATAAACCCATGTATTCTTTTGAAGCACCGCACACTAGGTGGTTTAGTCGCGCGATTTTGAACAGGGTTGACGGTTGTTTTCATTGCCAATCTCTTTCTGTCACAACATATGAGAAACTGAGCAATGAAGAAAGAAAAAAATCAGGCATAGGCCTATAATTTATCGTTGTTTCTCTCTCTCTCTCTCTCTCTCTCTCTCTCTCTGTGTGTGTGTGTGTGTGTGTATTGTCTGATACTGTCTGGATGCATCCATACATCAACATTTTTACAATGTTATCTTTGGTTGTGGATCGTTTCGGACACAATGAAAGCTGTTCTGAGAATTATTTTTACTTAAATCATAAAGTAAAAATGAAATGCCGAGAAGTGTGAGACATGTCAATTCTCGGAAATTACATTATTTTGGGGAGGTCTTCTAATATGCCTTCAGTGATTGCTTAAGGGAATAAAATTCTTAGACGTTGGGGAGAAAAGACAAACGTAGCAAGGAGCCAAGTTTTACTTTATTCGATTGCTAGTTGCGAAAGCTTAAAGATGTTTGACGCAGAAAGATTGATTGTGGAAATGGAGGGGAAAGAGTGCTTGTGGAGAAATAGTCCGGTGGCAGAAGGCTAAAATTTAGGTGTACCTTGCATTGTGGTCTGCGCAATGTTTTTGTGCATTTTATTATTCATGGGACCATCCTAAGTGAGAATCCGACGGGTGCCACCTCATCACCGTTGGGCAATCCAAAATGGCGGGCATCCAATATGGCGCCCAAAGGCTAAGCGTAGTCTTGGTTTTGAATGTATATATCTCCTAAACTACTGGCCCAATCTTTATCGTTCAAACATTAAATTATATAGAAGATAACACTATAAAATATGGCATCATTTTCTGATACTCATACTTAAAATTAGTAACTAGAAATATAATTGAATTTAAAACTTTCATTTTTTCGAACAAGTTTTCAATCATATATTGAAAAGTTACATGCAAACGGCTATAATAATCGTTAAACGTGTAGAATAACGTTTCAAAGATCGTTATATTTGCTTTAATTTGGCGTATTTTTTATTTGGCCATATTAAAATATGACATAGTTATTGACAAGGTAAGTTCATTAAACTGAAACCCTTGTTTATTAAAACCAATAAGCATAAATACAACAATAACAATAATAATAAAGATAATTCAATTTCCTTTATCTTTATTTTTTCCCCATTTTTAACTTCCAAAATTTGCTTTATTTTTAATTTGGGATTCAACATTTTTGTTGGTATATTGATAAGTTATCGGTTGATATATTTATTGAATATGATAGAGATTAGGTGGTAGCCTACAAGTACTGTAGTTATTACAATAATTATATAGTATGATCATGGAAGAAGGTTATTTGTTGTATGATTTGTGATCTGACGCCTTGGAGGCTTAATTGATTTCAGGTAGCCATTTCTAAGAAATACATAGTTAAGTCTTATTTTCGGGGCTTAGGTCCAAGACACTTACTTGCCATCTGAGAGATTAATTGGTTAAAAGAGGAATTTCTGCGTAGCTATGCTCTGCTGAAGGAAAATGATATTCTACTGAAGTTGGTTGTTAGTCGAGAAATAAAATTGGGCGGGAGCTGGCAAGTGCTTTTCATACAATGAAGACTAATATAAACACTGCAACTCGTGATAAAAGGGAGCCCACGCTTGAAACCATATTTAAAGTTATGTATGCGTCTAGGTAGTCATAATATCGTCGGGGATTCCTCTTAGACCTTGAAAATGCTGTGGGGAAAATGTGATGTTTACTCCTAGAAATATTGTGAAGAATTTTGAGTCAGGAAGGGTTAAGGGATGTTCCTATAGAAAGGGAGAATCATTTCTACTACTCCTATTGAAAGGGCGTAATGGAAGTGGGCTACAACGTAGTAGGTGTCATGTAGTACAATATCTTTTGATGAGTTAGCTAATATTACTCTTGTAAGACCTCTATGGTGAATAGGAAGATAAATCCTAATGCTCAAAGGGTTGGGGGGAGAATAATTAATGTGTGTACCATGAAGTGTTGCAATTCATCTAAAAACTTTGATGCCAGTTGAAACGGCAATGATTATTGTGGCTTTACAGACTGCAGGGTGTCCAAAGAATCAGAAGAGAAGAATCAGAGGAAGAATCATACCTAAGGCTGGGTCAAAGAAGGAGCTATTTAAGTTTCGAACTGTTAAGAGTATTGTAATGGCTCCTGTTAGGACCGGTAAGGATAGTACACTGAATTACCAAAACTCATTGGGATAGCAGGTCACTCTGATTTGCGGGTGGACATCACGTGTACCTCTGCAGGACTCCGCGACGGCTCCACTTGTGCATGAGACCTTATAGAATGTAACTGTGTGAGTGATTCATGTGAAATGCAACGTCGTCGTGAGTTGACGCCATTCGAACGGAGCATGGTAGTGGGTGACCAACGCATGGAAAGTTCGATTTCGGCGGTGGTGCAGGAATTCGGTTTCACATGTTCAACAGTTTCCATTTCTGGTAAGGAATGGACCCTCTGGTTGTTCTGGAAGACACGTTGAATGGCCCGCTGTATCGTCAGCTGCTCGGAGACCATCTCCACCCGATCTGGCCTTTCAACATCCTCACGAGCTTGCGGTCTTTCAAGATAACAATGCGCCGCCACATCGTTACAATGTTGTCCGAGAATAGTTCGAAGAGTATGCAGGGGAGGTTCAATGACTGAGCTGACCACCCCGGAGCCCTGATATCAACCCCATTGAGCATATCTGGGATGACATTGAATTCAGGCTCCGTGAACTGGATCCTCCACCCACGAACAGGCCGCAATTGGTTTCCGCTCTGCAGACTGTATGGTGTCAACTGCCACCGGAAGTGTGCCGGGGACTTGCAGACTCACTTCCACACCATATCGCTGCGCTCCACAGGGCCAGAGGGGGCCCGACCTGATATTAAGTGACGAACCCGTGAGTTTTGCTAACTCAATGTAGCAAACGGATAGCTGTAATTATAACAGATCACACAAATAATAATAATCGTTCTATTGTTATACCGGGTACTCGTATATTAATTACTGTTGTGATAAAATTTACAGTACCTATAATTCAGGAGACTCCTGCTAAATGAAAGAAGAAGATAGATAAAGCTACTGATCTCCCTGCGAGAGCAATTGCGTTGGATAAGTTAGGATAGACAGTTCAGCCTGTTCCTGCACCACTCTCCACAATTCTTCCAGTTAATAATAGAGTTAGAGATGGAGGTAAAAGTCAAAATATTATGTTATTATGTCACGGGAAGGCTATGTCTGGAGCCCTTAATATTAAGGGGACTAGTCAATTTCCAAAGTCGC
Organism: Lepisma saccharinum; assembly: GCA_022664845.1. NCBI lineage: Eukaryota > Metazoa > Arthropoda > Insecta > Zygentoma > Lepismatidae > Lepisma > Lepisma saccharinum. The sequence goes on from JAGDQP010003580.1 coordinate 42,498, forward strand.
CAATATAATTTACATTTTCAAGTTACAATTTTTTACTGTCAGTAACTTAGCTATGTTTTAATGTATCCAAATAAACAATACACCAAATTAAAGCAAATATAGCGATCTTTGAAAAGTTATTCAACACGTTTTACGATTATTCTAGCCGTTTGTATGTGACTTTGCAATATATGATTGAAAAGTTCTTCGAAAAAATGAAAGTTTTAAATTCAATTATTTTTCTAGTTATTAATTTTAAGTATGAGTATCAATAAGTGATGTCATATTTTATCGTGTTATCTTCTACATAATTTAGTTTTTTTGCGATAAAGATTGGGTCAGTAGTTTAGGAGATAGATGCATTCTAATCCAAGACTACACTTAGCCTTTGGGTGCCATATTGGATGTCCGCCATTTTGGATTTCCCAATGGTGACGAGATGGCACCCGTCGGATTCTCACTTAGGATGGTCCCATGAATAATTAAATGCAAAACAACATTGCGCAGACCACAATGCAAGGTTCAGTGCCTTGGCTGCCAGACTAAAACGCGAACTCAAAAGAAACGTAAAACGAGGGGAAACATTCGAAATCAAGATCCTATCTATTTTAGAGCGTGACCACGAAAGGGAAGCTGATGAGGACAGCACATTTTTTTTATTCTCTGGTCCTGAGTGTTAAAAAATTAAACAACATACAGAAAATAGAATTTAGGATGAGAGTGCTCAGTCCCCTAAAAGAAGTGGAAACGATGAGTGTAGTCAACAGAAACAGGAGTTCATCAAAGAATCCATTTACATGCGGTAGTAGTTAAAAAAAAAAGAAGAACAATCTGGGTCATTAGAAGCATTCAAATTGCCCAAGTGTCAATCTCTTGTTTAAAGGATGAACCCATTTGCTTCTCCGTCTTCGGAGCCTCCTTTTTCTTGTAATTATTTCCTGCATAGCATTTTGTTTGGTGTTAACCATCTTGTTTCTGCCAACACTGACAGCGAACTGAACGTCAAACAGGTGTAGTATAAATCGAGCGACCAAATTGCTTACACAAAAATGCACTGCGATTTGGTCGCACGGTTGAATCGCGGCGGCTGAATCGCCTTGTGTGCGGCAGGGCATGGTGAGCATTTGGAAGTAATAAAGTATAAAAGTCTCGTCCAGATATAGTGAGGAAGAAGACAAGTAAAAAAAAAAAAGGATAAAAACATTAAGCTAGATTTCAAATGTTCTTTTTTCATAAATGTTCATGTCCTCTGTGTTCTTCTGAAATGTCCTCCTTTTTAAATGTGTTTAATTCTCTCTTTGTGTACTTTGTCAGGGGCATTGTGTTTAAATTTAAAACGTCCTCCTGTTTGTATGTGTGTTACCTCTGTGTTTTTCTTTTGGACACTACGAGTGGTTTGAAATGTCCTCCTTTTTGTATGTGTTTAATCCACTCTGTGTTTTTCTTCAGAACTGTTAGGTGATAAAATACGTTTCACAAAATTACCACGTACATAGACAGAAGAATAGAAATATTTTCGTTTCGACTTTATTGATTCTGGTAGATACGAGTGGAATCCCCCCCCCCCTACATTTTTTTTCTCAAAGCACCATTCGCTCGAACGTTGCGCAAAACTAAGTACAAGGCTAGTTATGTAAGAATAATGATTCGCGTCTTCTGAATCCATATTAAACCACATTAAGTAAGTCAGTATTCACATTGGGGTCTTCTATGAATTGATGTCTGAACGATTCTAACAATCGTCTCCTGATGTCCCCTGCAGCTCTAAACACAGACTCCCGAGAGTCACTGCTTTACTGGCTCATTTGGGAAATACTGTCACGATCACTTAGTTTCCTCAGTTGCATATACTGTTGCGATATTTCATCATCTTCCTGTGACCAAACACTCTCCATTTTCATCATACAAATTTCCATAGACACTGAAGGTGCTATTATTATATGTGCTTTTATTAACTTCACTCTACTAGGGGTCTGAACGGATCTTAACTCAAGATATCACCTTAGTGTAACTGAAGGTAAAAAAGAAAAAGAAAACACTTCTCAGCTGGAGCGGCCAGCTTGGATTTAAAAAAAATAATATATGGCCAACTTTGGATTGCAAAATGGAATGCGTAGACGCTCTAAGTTTCGTGGAATCCACGTGGCACGTGGAATATCCATCTAGGAGAACAAAATAAGAAATGGTTTCGTCATGAAAATTGTATCGCAGTATCATTATTAACATTCTAGTTTTAATCACCTTGAAATACTTAGATTCGGTTCAGTTAAGCAAAATCTGCGGTATGTATTATTAAATGCAGTATTCATTAATGTAACTGGTACATGCAAATTATTATATCTAGTTCTTAAACGTGAGCGGGGATAAAGTAATTATTTATGCTCAGATACCAGAAGAATGACTTGCTTTTGTATCAATCTTCGAAAGCAAGATTCCTTTAAAAGGATCAAAGATGTAGATTTTTTTTTTAAGCGAAAGATTCAAAGTAAAACCAGTTTAGTGAACTTAAGAAGTAACTTGGTTTCTTAATAAATAAATTTCACTGTTTCATTGTAAATCTTGTGACATTTCACTGTCTTTATGCTACTGACATAATGATTTACATTATTGTATATTCTTCGAAACTTACCACATCCTATATTGTTATATAGATTTTTTTTTCTGTTTTTGCATAACTGAGCGTAGATTTTGGTTTTGTTTCTGGGAAATTGTAAGCCAGAGAATGCTCGAAGGGAACACGTTTTGTGTGTGTGTGTGTATGCGTGTGGTATAGAAGATTTCATCTAACAGAACATCCCCCATATACACTAGATCTTGCTCCCCCCCCTTTTCTCATTCCATCGTGTACAATGGGAGCAGTCGATTACAAACCTCATTAAACAAACAAAATCTCTCCCCCTTTCATCTTACGCATTTCACGTCAAAATACAAAAGAAAAAAAGTAGTTCCTTTCTCACCTCCTTTTTGTATACGTGCGCGTGCGAGAAATAGAAAAGACGAATCTCATTACCAAAAGGAACTAAACTCTCTTCTGATATTTCCTTAAAGGAAGGAAAGAGAGAAGGTGGCGACCTCTGCCGTACCTTCCTTGTCATTTTCTTCTTTTTCTTCTACTCTGTTTGTTCCAAAAAGCTATCTCCCTTTTCAGTTGGCACTTTCCAAGGTTTGCAGTCGTGATACAGCTAAATTAGTAATTGTGGGACAACAGAGACAAGGGAGAGAACATGACTTTTGCTATCAACACACACACATATACAAACAGAAGACGCCCAGGAAGAGAGCGTAGTTCCTCTGGTAAAGGGAGTAACTTAAGAACTTATTCTTTTCATCCTTTGCATCTTCTCAAACTCTACCAGGGTGGGAAAATGTTCAAATTTAAATTATCATGTTTTACTTTTAAAAAACAGAACATATTTTTTGTTCATTTGTGGTATGTTTTATATGGCATCCAAGATGTTTAAAAAAAGTTTGCTACATTGATACTTCAAATTTGCATATTGCTAAAACAGTGAAAATTAATTTTAGATACTCATTTTCTGCTGCTGCTGAAAACAAGATTTGATTTTTCAAACAACAATTTGAATCAACGTAGAGGGAACACAATTACTTCCAAACAACTCTAGTGATAGAATTTTATTAGTTGTGTTGCTGGTGGTATATTTGTGACACAAAACATATTGCATTGCCTTCTTTCTGCTTCTTCTAAACTTAAACTTAGCTACACAATGGAATTTACTGAGGCAAGGGAAGAACTGGTATCAATTGTGTTCGAGAATATATGCGAACGAAATTATCTTTTAAGTAGAAATTATTGCATAACTTCCAACCCTGCTCGATGTTACTAATCAGTTGGGACCGCATTCTTAGGTTATAATCATTTTATTTTTTGCTCCCTATTTGAAACATACTTGATTAGTTCTTTTTACGAATAATATGAACCTAGGTCACCTATACCTAAGTTTTATGAAACTTTAAGTTTCCAAAAAATCTTGTGTTAACCCATGCTTCTTCAATGAGTATGATCATACTGTACTGGTTTTCAGCATTGTGCTATTTGATTTAACCATATTTTGTTTCCTTCATCACTAATCTTGTTCTTATTTACCAATAATTGTATTTCTTTTTTTTTTTACAGTGTTACCGGACAACACAGGATCATCAGGAGCAGCTGTAGGATCAACCGACTTCTCAACGACCGCTCTCAGCGACACACGACTTAAAGGCGGAGACCTGGATCATCTTGGGTTAGCAACTGGCCACAATCAGGACAGGACAGCATCATCTTCAGTTCTGGTGCCCCGTTATCCCACGTCCGCATCCTCGAACGACTTCTCGTTATCCGTATCTCGTTCTCTAACGGATTCAGTCACCTCTCAGCTCAGTGGCGCAGCTGGAGGAGGGTTGGCAACGCAACAAACCTCTGCAGCGGGTACGACCATGCCTTCGTTATTAGGCAATGCTTCCGGACATCTAAGCTCGAACAGCAACTTTTCTTTAATGGGACAAGGCGCGTACAGTGGTTCATCAGCGTCGAATACAGGACTGTATCTAAGCACGCCTGTTTTACCGGCTTCATTATTGTACTCCCAATTGTATTCGAGTGTTAGTCAGAATCAACTCCATTTGCACGGTACGGAACTGCAAAGTGCTATGGAACAAATTAGCAACGGGTCACAAAGATCTACTGGAGGCGACGTCTTGGGGTCGACTACCCCTGTATCAAGAACCCTATCTATGGGTGGTACTCCGACGGGGCAAACCAATCACAACCAAGATGATCACTCCCAGCATTCTACTGGACAACCTCAAACAGGTGCGCAACAGCCGAGGCTTGGAGGAATTAGTCAAGTTCCAAGTCGGACACATTCGGATGCGGCCGTATGGAGACCTTACTGACATACTTAAGCTGAAAAATGGTGGTGCTTCTTTTAAACAATGTAATAAAACAACACCCGAAAAGGAAATTTAAGAAAGAAAGTTATGTGTAAATAAAGCATTGCTATGTGCATTGACTTTACTACGAAAATTTTGGTTTTTGAAAACGAAAGAAAAAGAAAGGTGTTTAAAAAATCCATCCCTTCATGAGTTAAAATGCGGCTGTAACTTTATTGGTTGAAACCAATGTGGAAGAATGAAATATATTTCAAAAGTAATTTATCAGTATCAGATCAAATCTTACATTCCACATTCCAGTGTTACAAAACGAAGAAAGAAAAACAGTAACGGGTTCTTATTGGTTGATTAAATTGTAATTAGCGTCCGAAATGCTGGTGAGTCTCTTATTAAGACCTACACTTTTTGGTAAAGTGGTCCCAGAAAAGGAGCGTGCAAACCTCTCGACCAGCTCGAGGCGTAACGGACGCAAGGGCCGATTGCAAAGACGGAGTTTAATCTTCGTCCAGCTTAGGCTTGGGCTTAAAGATCAATTTTCAAATGCACCAGCTTAGTCTAAACCAGGATCTTTGCAATCGGGCGTATTGTTTAGTCCGCTAAAAATCATCTAATGAAGGTGGTTACCGACCCAGTTTTCACAAGCCTACAGTTCTAGTGTTAAAAATTGTACGTTTAAATAGTGAAGAACTTACTAAAACTGAAAAATTTGGTTCTCCTGGAGACAACTATATACATAATTTCAATCATTGAAATCAGTCAGTGAATATTATTTTGGATTTTGTAGTGCTATTAAAATAAATTTGTCCAGTGAAATTGATTTACAAGATAATTTTTCTACCGTTCAGCGAAACACTAAAAAAATCGAATGTAAGATTTAGCTTCTGAATGGAGTTTTGACACAAAATATAAATTTTCGTTGTTGGTCATTACTACAATACTAAAGTTAGTCTAAACTTCCTTGAAGCATTTCTCACTATAGAATGCATTCTTTTGGTCAAATTTGTGTATTGCAACTCCTAGGAGTAATTATATTTTACAAAGTTAAGCAGAAACAGATTAGAATAATACTTTTTTTCAGTTATCATTTGACTGACATCTGTCGACAAAAGATTAAATAAAATTCTTGAGAGAAGGGAAGAAGTGAATCTGCCTGTTTCGTCAAGGTACCAAACCTATTATTTCCCATGAGTACTTTCTGTACACTCCGTGTACAAATTTTGTTCAAAACATGTTCTAATAAAGCCAATCTTCTTTATTTTGGCATCAAACTTTTCCAATATCTAGCCAAAAATTGTTCTTTGTAGATCAGTTGATTCAAAGCAATAGGCTATCCACGTTCTACTCCCGCTAACTTCTCTTACTTCTTTCCTAGGCTCACCAGAACTGCTAGTTAATAAACAACCCCGCTACCGCTACTTTTAAACTTATTTCTAAAGTTACCAGAATGGCTGGTTAATACACTCCAAACCCGCTATCGCTACTTGTTTCACTTCATCGGTTGGCTTCTAAAATAGCCAATTAAAATACTCTAAATCCACTCCCGCTACATATTTTTACATGTTTGGCGACTACCAGAATCGCTAATCAAAATACTCTAACACCACTGCCGATATTTTAACTTCTTTGGTAGACTACCGGAATCGCTAATTAAAGAACTCTATCTCTGCTATCCTTTTTTATTTCTTTTTTACGGCACAATACTGACCTCACTTCCGCTACTTTTTAATTTCTTTCCCCAATATTCCAGAAACGTTAATTATAATACTCTATAACTTAATTCCCGCCATTTTCTTTTCTTCTGTGGTGACTACTAGCATCGCTAATAATAATACTCTAACTTCACTTTCGATAACTTTTTTCTGTTTCTTTAGTAAGTTACCAGGATAGCTAATTAAGATACTCTAAGTGGTGCTTTTCTTGCAAGCGTGTGTTGCTTGCTTTGCTTGTGATTTGGATCAGTAGCCAATTGAATCACGGGTTACACGTAGAAAACGCAATAAAACACGTGTTATCCAAATCGCAAGCAACGCACGCTTGCAAGAAAAGCAGCCCTAATTTGTAAAAAAACAAACTGCAAATCTTCACATTTACAAGTTATACAAGAAGTGATTAAAACTTGTTTCATATCAAGTGTATGAAAGATGTAACCTCAGATTCATAAGAAATAGCTGATGTGTAAACTTTTCAGGTCCAACTTGCACGACAGAACAATAGCGATCGAATAATCGACATAGATTTAAAATTAATGTTTCATATGTTGTGTTTTGTATCAGTGTTGCCAGATTCTGGAAGTATTCGCTTTACAACTTTCTTCCATTGCCTATTTTCTATGAATCACAATGTACAAGACATGCGTTACATTTGTTTACAGAGTACATTTTTTTAAAGGAACAGTTGCACAAAATATTTTAATCTGGAGCTAACTTAATCCATGAGTTAGTCTGAAAGTCATTTTCTCCTCTTTATGCCAAATGGTGTCTGTGCAGCTGAACTAGGAATCAAGTACTGCTAGTAAGTCATGTGCAACATCTATGCTTTTAATCTATTACGGATTAATAACATGAAGTATTAGATACTCATCTTTTTTACATCCTTCTCTTGTTTCTTTTGAACGAATGCAGTGAACAATCCTTTGCGCATGCGTTATTTCATTCATAGTTCAACTGGTCTGATACCAGGTGGCAGAAAGGAAAAGTAGAGAACGGATATCGCTATCTGAATTATTTCATCTATGTCATGCAGATTAACTCGTGGATTAGGTCGACTTTTCATGCACGCGCTAGTTTTAGTTTTAGACTTCATGGCTAGAATTTCAAATCTTCTCAATAGAGAGTGTAGAAAGTGTTGGAATCGCATATAAATGCATAAGTTGGTAACAATTTCTCTTTTTTGAGTGAACAAATGTTTCAAGGAAGATAAATAAAAGTACTAAATGTTTATTTATTGACAAGGTAATTTTAAATAGACAGTGATCTATTCTAGGTATAGACAGCCGCAAGAAAAGAAGAAGAAATTGTATTCTTTTTAAATAAGGGTATGAAAACAATAACCTTAGTGCTAACCATCATCTTTAGTGTAAACCGTTTTCTAGAAACAAGAAGTTCGACAAGCAAGAGGATAAAGTTTATGTGCAAATAAGCTCTTAAAAGGAAATAAATAAATACAAAATGAAGTTGTTTTACGTAAATATTTGTGAATAATGTCCCCTAACCGAAATTTAAAACAGAAACACACAACAGTGACAAAGAAGATATTGTGATCTGTTTAATCGTGGTTTAAAAAAAAAAGAAAAGAACATTCTTTGTAATATTTTACAAACAAGTGTAAAGAACTTATAAATATATATATACATAAAACGTAACAAATGTAAAGAAAAGTGATATTAAAATCTATGAGAATTAAATATACCAAAGAAACCAAATCAGAATTGGTTCATATCCTTTGTAAGTGAAAGTGATGTTCAAGAAGTTTAATAACAAGGTTTTTGTTTGATTGTTTGTTTGTTCAATTGATTATTATCATTAAGAAAAAAAAAAGATTGCGGAACTTTTAGATAAAAAAAAAAATCTTATGGACTTGTGAAATTAACAATGTCTATCTATCTATCTATTCTTATATATATCTCTCTCTATCTCTATAGATATAATTTGTTATATACTGAACCATGTTTAATTCGCTGTTTACCTTTAAAGAAAAAAAAAAGCTTTCTTCAAACCAAAAATGCAAGATTTAAGACCAAAGAGAGAAAAATAATAGAGTTTATATTAAAAATAAAAATGAAATGTTTTAGTGCACTTGGATTTTCCAACTATATTAAATTTAAGAACTTATTATTAATTACTTGGTTGACAGATGTGTTATTTCAGAGTTGGCTGTAATAAAAGTGCAAACAAAAACATGTGTATGTCATTTATTAATATCTTTAAGGCCCGGTCGTTTAAATCATTTTTAACTCTAAGACAATATACGATTCATAGTTACAAGAATATTATAGATAGGGAAGTCTCTTCATCTTGAATTTCCCTGCCATCTGGTATCACTCCGGCCGAACTAGGAATGAAATAAAGATATTAACGGTGACTTCATTGGCACTAATTTATTGCAGACGAATAAGGTCTGATTTTTATGAAAGCTTACTTTGCTTGCGATTTAGGTGAATAGCCAATTGAAACACGTGTTACACTTACCTTACAATAAAACACTTCTTTCAATTGGCTACTCACCCAAATCGCAAGCAAAGCAAGCTTCCATGAATATCAGCCCTAAAAGTGAACTATTAGAGACGTGCTTATTATAAACGGTTCGTTCTTAAGTTTGTAAAAAGAATATGGAATTCATTCCTTGTTCGATTAAATCGACACCAGATGGCATGAGAAATGTGTAAACTGGACTTCACTGTCTATAATAATTTGAATTACCTCACGGATTGAAATGTTTAGAATAAATGGCTGTTAAGATTGTTTATAGGGCAATTCCACGTTCAATTATCGAGTAAAGGTGGAAAATCCACTCTACCATTTCAAAGATTTCTAAGAAATTTGGTAGGTGGCATCCATTGATCTCTACCTAAAATTTACTGGACTGTTTGATGCCATTATAAATTGATTGAGTACATGAAGCCTGAATAAACAGTTAGTCTCGATCGTCCACTTCAGTCTAGTCCAATACAGACCAAAGGTTTAGTTCTAAGTGTTATCCCTGTGCGGCTCGCTTTTAAATTTATACTCTAACTTTTGCAAATAACGTGAACATTATTTATAGGATATGCTACTAAAGTCACAGTCTGGCACATGCATAACTCAAGAATTGGGTTGGCCTGAGGCACAGGTATCAAAACGCATTAAATAAATATTAAAATTCAAGAATTGAGAATGATTAAAAAAATAAAGGCCGCACACCGATAACAAGAATAAAAATCTGAGTTAGGACTGAACTCTTGTTCATTTTGGTTTAAACCGAAATTGGACGAACTCAGTGGTGAGTTGCAAGAAAAATACTTAAGTGTAAATCTGACTAAAGTCAGACCATCGAGCTCTATACATAATCCTGGAGTGACTACTTAAATAAAAAAAATGAGCTGCACAGCGATAAGAAGCGTATAAAACAGAGTTAGAACTGAAAATTTGTCCACATTGGATTAGACTGGAAGTGGACAAACAAGTTTAAATATTTGCTCTGACGTTTATCTTTCAACACTAAGCATTCACTCCAGTATTATGTAGAGTTCGATGGTCTGACTTAAGTCACATTTTACACTTGAGTATTTTCTTGCAACCCACCTCTGGCGTCTATCTTTAGATACTAATCGAGCACTCCATTGTTGTTACGTACAGATCAATGGTTGCATCTATGTGCAAATTCTTAATATTTCATTCTATTTGCTCTAGTTTTTCACAATCATAATAAATTATTCCATTTTCACTTTTTTTTTTAATTATCACTACAAAGCAAGAGCAAAGGAGCAACTTATTCGAAGGCTACTATTGGCTTCAGAATCTTTAAATTCAGTACGACTATTGTAAACGGCATGAGCATATCGGAAATTTTTCCCTAAATAAGATATCAGAAAATTCCTAACGTATAGCGAGTGTACCTAAAGTAGTCACATTGGGTTTTTACCACTGCATATATAGTAGAGATGGTCGGAACTGTTCTTTTCGTAAAACGGTTCCGGGAAATTATAATAAATCCGTGGAACTGTTTTGCTGTTCGGACCTTTGTATACAGAAAAAAACAAGTGAAATATAGTTGATACGTGTTGCTAATGGATACACGAGTTAATAAATATGATTTATATAAAACTAAAATAAATTTCATTAGAAATATTTTCTATTAACCTCTGTATCTTGGATTTTATTTAAAATAGCAAGTACGTTTTACGCTTTCATGATAACCTGATTTCCAACAGTCAGTAAAGTTGCCAGGTACTTATATGGTTAATTTCTCTAGTATAATTAGTAATAAGACAATATATTTCCAAATTATAATTTGTATATTCTTGTATATTAATTCTCAGTTAAAGAAAGCAAACTGAGCCGAAGCTGGCTAAAGGGAATAAATAAAATTCAAATTTTATTTAATTAAAGAAAGTACAGTACTGTAATTGTAACCATCATTAACTTTTAAAGCAGATAACAGTGGAATTTTGTATCTCAATTTCAAATGATTTTCTTTAAAATAAAGTCCTCCGAAAAGCATAAATCTTCCTATGTGAAACTATCTAAATTCAGAACTATAGTATTAATTAAAAACCCATACCGGTACTCAGCGACGGACAAAATATTAATTCGTGTAATTTTCCAAGTTCGCTGGATCCCCTAAACTAAAACTACAAATAAAGATATATAAAACGATTTCTGATCACGTTAACTATACTATTCAAGTCAATCTGTTTGTTTTAAAGTACTGTAACTTGTCTTCTCTAAATGGATATTCCTTAAATTGGATATTGTACTTCTGTAGCATTAGTTTCATAGCTGATGTCACGTTAAGCTACCTTTATTTAAACTCGAAACAACAATACATATATAATTAATTTTTCCCTTCTGCTCTGATTCACTTACATATCTGAACTTACGTAAGAACCGTGAAACGGTTCTCTCTTCTAAGATCTACGAAAAAAAGTTTTTGGTTACGCATGGAACGAATGAAACAGTTCCTCAGGAATCGTTCCTTTTCGACTTTACGGAACCGTTCCAACGAATATTAACCATTCCTAGTCTATAGCCCCCAAACCTCAATATCTAAAATCTGCGATATATCTAATTAGACAGAGTAATTAATAAATATACTTTAAAGCATTGAAAAGATCAGATAATATTTACAAATTACCGTCAGGAGCGTAATATAATCTACCATTTCGCCATATTGCTCCCTTATTAATCGCTTAAATAATGGTATTCACATTTGAAAACTGAAAATACCATAAATCTATCTGCTGTTACTACAATGGGTAATGGGTGTCCACATGATGGATTAGTTTGTTATTGATTTCCGGAAGTAGGTACTTGGGAAAATAGATTTCTGAAGTTTCTATCACGGATATTCAAATCAAGTACATTTGATACTTTACATATGGTTTGTATATTCCGAATAGATCTCATATAAATAACACGGATAGTTATTTTCTGCCTATCTATTCTATGGGTAATTTCGTAATAAAATTTCTACAAAATTAGAATATTTGCTATTGAAACCTACTTACAGGTTGTGTCCCGATTCACTCATTATATCATTTCTTCAATTAATTCTTCATGGGAATTAGCATATTCAACAAGCAAAATCAATCTTGATTTATGAATTATATATCTATTATTCATCCAGTTTATTCGTACATTATTAATCCGTATTGCTTTTATATCCGTAATCCGAAATACCGGATAATCTGTATAATTGTTATACAATTAAGTCTGATAAGTTTATCTGTTTTCAGAATTTACCCTTTTTTTTCTTTCAAAATGATCGATTTGGTTAATTTAATAAGGAACAAACCTAGTAGAACACAATAACAAGAAGAAACAAAAAGTTCGTATGATAATTTTTTGATAAACCTTCTCGTTTTAGAAATACAGTTTCCAACTTAGAACCTAAAATCGGCTTTCATATGGCCAAATAAAATAAATGTATATTTCTCTATAAATTGTAAACGAATGTAGGAGGTAATGCTTCTGAAGTAGATTTGCTTCAACATAGAGATATTAGCGGTTAAATTTGATGTCATTGGGCTGCTTGTTGTTGTATAAAGATTTATTTTTAAATTGGTACTACCTTGGTTCATTACATACTTGTAATCTTCTGATGATGAACAATACTAAAAGCAAAACTGATGAAGCAGTGTTGCAAACTGTGACTACTATATAAGCTGAAAAAAGTTCAAACTAAACATTTACAGTTTGCAATACTGCACTCTGTGCTTTAGAAATAAAGTGGATTTACTAGGTATTAAATAAACTGACGTAATACCATCTAAAAACAATGTACAAAGTTGGCAACACTGTCGACCCAAAGACATCAAATTTGAACTTCTGATATCCACAATATTGACAGAAATCAACTTCCAAAAATATAATTTTTCTTTAACAAAATGATTGGCAAGAAGAAGTCGTTGTTCACTTCGAAGTTGGAAACCCTGCTCGATAATTTCTTATATGAATATTTTTTCCCCCTTATTTTTTTAGTTTTAGGTTTAACAAATTTGTCTCCTGATTCAATGAATACTCTGTATTTAATCGAAGCATATCGAAAAAGATGCTATCAAACTTATTAAATCTTGTTAAATTTAGTGATCCGTACGGGAATTTGCTGATATGATATCCGAATTATCTGCTTCAGGAAACCAATAAAGGATAATTGGTTATTCAAATATGAACCATCAGAGCATAATTACAATAGCTGCATATATATTTATAGCTTTTTGTCTTGAAATGTAAATAATAATTTATTTAAGTAACTTACAAAGAGCAGAAATATGGCGATATGGTGGATTTATTTCCCCATTTCACTGTAGTACATTAATGCTCACTGATTCTTCACCCCGGTAAAGTACATTTATTACTCTTTCTGAGGTAAAAACAAATGTGTAATTCCAGAAGGCTGTAATAAACAAACCAGTCCCAGAGTCAAACTAGGAAACAGAATAATTATGAACATTATTTGGGTATTGTATAAATCCTGAGGTATCACTCATCAAATTTAATGGAAATCTCAAATGGTGGGGTGGACTGTCCCATTTCGATTTTGCAGGATGATTGCGTATAGAATGTGTCTGTCTGAGTTCCGTACCTTCCTACCGGTAAAATACAGCATGTTTATTCATATACACAAGCGCTGATCAATTCAGGTTCAACATAAACCAGATCTGCAGACTCAAATCACTTTATTTCTGGTGAATTTTTTTCTTTTCTTACATCTGTCTTATTCTTGTATATGTCCTATAGTTTAATGAAAATCAGGGTCTATCGGTAAGCATCTTTCCTTGTCAAATTCCACCGAGGTTAGACATTATAGGCAGCACAGTTTCAGAAAGGTAAGTTACATACTGAAGTTTTGCTCTCAATAACAAAATGAATCCATGCAACTCAGTACTTATGAGGGGTGCAGAACCTTAATGATCTAAGTGAAGTCAAGCCTGAAAAGTAAATTTATCGAAGAAAATGCGTTTTTTTAATGATTTCCTAGATAGCACTCAAACTTGTAGTAAGTTTGCACAAAGTTTGACATTACGTTGCTGAAAACTTGCAGAAAATTTGCTACAAACTTTGCACATCAAACTTGCTACCAACTTGTCTTATTAAACATCAAGCCTGTGGCAGAAAAATATTTCTATTCCTAAATTGAGGCTCGAACCTAGGATCTTCAGTTTTGTTTCTAGTCTGTTACTCTACCGACTACTCTATTAAGCCACTCCTTACTATCTTCTCTTTTACTAGTCCTTTTATATTACGAAGTCAGTTTCTGAAGTAAATACACTGAAATTCTTAACTGTGAAAGCTCACTGCTCCTGTTTTAGAGCTATGCAACCTGCTTCGTTGAGTTTTCGCAAGCAAGCTTCTTCAGGAAAATCATAATGATGAACTTTACTTCTTGGGTCGACGATATGTTGCGTTTTTGGTCTTGGTATTGTGTATAACGAAAGGAAAGAATAATTATCTAACTTGAGTGGTTTAACTTATCCAACAAGAACCATCACTGATAGTTTATCACTGTAAGGAGAAATCAAGGCTAGTCGAAACTTGGTTTAAACTAGCGTACTATTTGTGAAATTGGCTCCCAGTTTGATTGAGAAATGTCATCGACCCGAACACTAAAATAAACATCATTATGATACTCTTGAAGTGATCAGCCTTCTGCATAGCTCTACTCTAACACAGGATCAATAAGCTTTCCCAATTTGGAATTAAAGTCTACACAAATGTCTTTATTCCAGAAACTCTTTTTGTAACATAAAACGACTAGTAAACTGAACATCGTCCAGCAGAAGAACCCGTGCAGTAATCGATAGAGTGGGGAACAACAAACAAATCTGAAGGTTGTGAGTTCGAATCGCACTACAGACTGATATCTTTTCTCGCTACAGGCTCGATGTTGGTCTACCAACGGTTTAAAAACAAGGCTTGTCACAAGTTTGACGTGCAAAGTTTTTAGCAAACTTGGCATCCGTCAACTAGCTAGTTTGCTGCAAGATCGTAGCAAGTTTGCAGCCTTGCAATGCTAAACTTGTGGCAAGTTTACTGTGCTATCTAAATTGAAGCACATATCTCTACATATCACGGTTTTGGATCCGATAAAGTGAGATTTAAACTAACAGCTCCGATTCAAAGTATCTTTGTCTTTGGTGGTCCACAATGGTTCTGAGCTCCTACATACTGTATATTTAAGGTGGTAAATCTTTGTTTTTTATTTATTTTTACAGAATAGTACAGTGCTTACATAAATAATCTCTTGCGTTTCAAATACATATAACTTATGTTTTTGAATTTTATTTTAAGGCCTTTAGGCACCAGAAGTTCAAGCCAGGATAGGGTGGGGGGAGAGGATTGTGGAAGGTAGACGGACTGGGTCTATTTTGTAGGTACCATCCGGGCATGTACCTGGTGTGACTGAGAAAAAAACCTCAGTCAGGATGGTCAGCATCTGGAATCAATCCCAGGACCTCGCAAATGCTAAGCCAACGCTCTACCACTTTTTTATTTCGAAAATGGGTTTACCCTTAGCAGGTTCTTGTTATTACTTGTTCAACTTGTTTTTACTTGTATTATACTTGTGTGTACTTGTTTTTGCATCACTAACTACTGACAGCACAGACAAAATCACATCCATGCCCGAAGTGGGATTCGAAGCCACGATCCTTGGGTCGCCAGACTACCGCACTAGAGAGCACGACCGCCTGGATAGGCTGACCACTGAGTCACAATAACCTACCTTAAGTGTAATGAGATTCATATACATAAGATCCGAACCAAGAAACAGATAAGTTCTGAAAGGTTTGTTTTAGTACATCACAAGTCTGGGGAATGTGCTGGCCAACGAATTTGTTGACTATCATTACTCTCTACACAGTTCCTATCGCACCTAACAGCGAATAGTGGTGCTACACGGTAGTGTTACCAACACCTGCCATATATTAGAATAAATCTTTCAGAGTTTCTCTCTCAAGTACCAGCAATTGTCTGAGAACCCACATAGTGTGATGTAAGCTTATGACAAACTTGATTTTCATTTGATATTCGCTTGTGTTGTAACGATTGATGGATCAAGATTGATTTAAGTTTGAAATCGACTGTACTCAGTTGACTTCAACAAGTTTAATTCAAGCTGAACGTAGACAATTGTGTTGATATGTTTGGCTGCTAGTGTCATAGCAAGCTTGTTTCACGCTTGTTGTAACAAGGTTGATATGCCAAGCTTGCAGCAAACTTGTCAGGTGTCAACTAGTAAGTATGAGTGTACTCTGCTATCGGGGGAAGTTACATGAGTATCTTTTAAAGGAGTCTTGATGTATAACATGAAAATAAATCAACGAAAGACGACGAGTGTTACTTCTAAGGCTTATTCACACATGCAATGGTGTGCCCATGTCGTTCCTCTGCCATGCCGTATTTACTTGCTTTATTTATTATTATTTTAAAAAAATATTATTATTGAATAAATATATTTTCAAAAATGTTTTTTATTGTAAAATTTAATAATAAATGAAGCAAGTAAATGAAAATAAAGCAAGTACATCTTCATTAACGTGAGCATTATAACCAGACCAGGATAGAGTGGGAAGATATTATTGGGAGGTAGTCGGTCGGGTAATAGTTTGTAGGTAGGTATACCATCCCAGCATTTGCCTGGTGTGACAGGAGAAACCCTAGAAAACACTTAGTCAAAATAGGTGGACGCTGGGGTCGTTCCCAGGACCTTCCGATACCTAAACTGACGCTACTAACTGAGCTTCGGTAGTTCGGTATAATTTACACGACGGCCGTTACTGGTCAGTTATTTGCCTATATCGGCCCAAATATTAGAATTCACAAGATTATTATCGAAGTCTTTGTGTTGTAAGCTGTATAAGCATTCGAAAAACTTTGGTAAACTTTATTTTATATGGGTCTTTCTAGTAACTGTTGACTTTGACCCGTCACGTTCTAGTTAAAAAATTGTCCTGCCGGGACTCGAACCAGGGACCTTCGAGAATAAGCATGAGTGCTCTTGCACCAACATTATCAATTGCTCATCATTCATTTTTGACATACAGCCTTGCTCAATAACAATCAACCACAGACTGGCCGAGGAAAGGCGAAGGATCGCGGCCGACAAGCCGCGATCGGGATGGTTACTTTCGGGGCATGGTAGGGGCACGTCGCGGGCACGGGACTGTATGTGTGAATTAAAAAAAAGACAACTTAATGCATTTTCAATGTCACAGTCTGAAAAAAACTTCAAGATCACTGCACGGTATCGGTATGGGCACGACACTATATGTGTGAATTAACCTTCGGTGCCGTTGCCATGTCGTGCCGTGCTTTCTACACCAGTTCCAAGGATGGATTGCAAGGAGGAAGTTGTTATTGCGACCGGGATGCTTTCTCTTCAAGACGGAACTGTTGGGGCATGGCAGGGGAACGGCATGAGCACTGCAATGTATGTGAGAATTAGCCTTCAAAAGGTTCAATTCGATTACTTTAAAATCAATGTTTGATTAAAGAACATGGCCAAATAAGTACTC
Source organism: Lepisma saccharinum (assembly GCA_022664845.1). NCBI lineage: Eukaryota > Metazoa > Arthropoda > Insecta > Zygentoma > Lepismatidae > Lepisma > Lepisma saccharinum. The sequence continues at coordinate 60,082 of JAGDQP010003580.1, forward strand.
GTACTCAATATACTAATCAACAAAACTGGAAATTCCTAAATTTAATTCATAGCTTACAACATTAAACTAATTTCATTGGTCACTGAAACAGATAATGAGTGGTGCCACATCGGGTCAAATGTTTCCAGCTGTATCAGCTAGAAAAACCTACCAAAGCAATATTCATATGAATTTGATATTATTACAAGACCTATCCCGTATTTAGGGACTCTCTGATGTATAAAACCTGAAAGTCTGCAAAGAAAAAACAACAACAACAACAAAAAACCCTGAAAATTGCTGATCGTTAAGATTTTCCATTGTATGCAGATTGAAAAGAAATACATTATTTCCCTATAATTTTTCAATGTTTAAACACTCCTTAGTACTTGTATGTTCACAATAAGCCTTCGCTCTGATTATTATTTGTGTGTAAGACTTTCCAGGTCAAATATCCAGACATCCTGAGAGCTTGTAAAGTACAGAGCTAACTAAGATTGACAAAAGGCAATAAATGTATTTTTTTTTTCTGTTTTGCTGTTAGGCCGCTCAAAGAGACTGGTGTCAATAAAGAAATCTAAAATTTTCAAATCACGTCAATTTTCAAGCACTAGTCAAGGAACTACATAAATTGGTAAACTCTATATGGAGACAGGAGGAGCTTCCAAAGGAATGGAAAACCTCAGTAACAGTTCCGATTTGTTAAAAAAGGTGACCAATCGGATTAATACTTATTACGGAATCGTTACTCTCAACATGTTACAAGATATTGAGTAATATCCTGCTATGTAGATGAAATAATTGGAGAGCGCCAAAGTGGATTTGGAAGAAATAGATCCACGTTCTACCAGATTTTTTGCCTTGAGACCAATATTAGAGAAGAAATGGGAATACAGCGGGACAACTCACTCTATTTATTGAAGGCGTATGGTCCAATGAAATAAAATAAAAGTATTCAATATTCTGGTACGATTTGGATCTTTGAAAGATAAAACTTGTTCACCTACTTAGGATTGGTCTCAACGACCCCCACAAGTAGAATACGTATAGTTAATGTTATGTAAGCGATAGTTTCGAGATTCGCAGTGGACTGAAACAAAGTTATGCCTTGCTCCACTACTCCTTAACTTTGAACCGAGCGCTCGTAGCTCAGTTGGTAGAGCTTTGGCTACGTATTTGGGAGGTACCGGGTTCGATACTAGCGGTCGACCACCATGATTGAGTTTTTTCAAAGTTTTTCCCCAGTCACAGCAGGAAAATGCTGCGATGGTGCCTTGAACTTAGGCCCTGACCGACTACTTCTCACATCCTTTCCTATCTATCATGGCCTCAGCCAAAAATTCCTAAGAGCTGTAAATTATTTAACTTTGCATTTGAATGTTCAATTCTTAAAGAAAAACGTGACAAAAAGGGTACTAATCTTGAATGATTTGAACTAGGGATAGCCACAATTTTTCAAAAACAAAAAAAAAAAAATGATATTTTTTTCGAAAAACGAAAAACGATTTTTTTAAACGAATTTTTTTTTTCGAAAAACGAAAAGTTTTCGAGAAACGATTTTTTTTTTCAAAAACGAAAAACTCTACTTTCGAAAATCGAAAAACACTTTTTTCGAAAATGGCCATCCCTAGTTGGAACCAGCTGCATATATATATATATATATATATATATATATATATATATATAATGGTGGAATCTTCGGGAGGTGAAGGTAATTATTTACATGGAAACTAGAAAAATGTTTCTTTGAAGAAGTTCATAACCAAGCGTAATTTCAGAGCTACAAACGTTCAAAGTTACGGCCGTATCGTCACAAATAACGTCACATTTCGACACATAATGAAAGAAGCGGCTTCGGCTTAACAAAGCGCACTTGATGTAGTATCCGTTATGGAGCCGGTGCCGCAATTGCCCCATAGACACGTTTCACAAAACAAAATTTTATTCCTAAAGAATTCAATGGTTTAATATGACAAAGATACAAATCACCTCTAAGTTGAATTCGGCAATGATCAACATATCTTAAATAGATGTATCGGGTAATAATTCGAATGTTCTTTGCTAGACCGACCCCGCTTACGCCATTACGATATATATGATAAGTGGGATTTGTCTATTTTGTTCCTGTGAATTGAATTGTAGGCTTTTAATCGATATGTTCAGATCATGTGAGATACATTCGAATTACCAAGTTTTATAGCGCCTATAAGTGCCTATTTTGGGTTTAAGCGCCCATTTTAATGTAAAGGTCTATGTTGTGCTTATTTTTAAAAAAATATTTTTTCTTCCGAAGTCATGCCCTAAAAAATATGGGTCGATTTTGAGAATCCGTTTATTATGCGAAAATAACCAGATCACTACAGTGAATTTATCCATGGCTAGTCGCTGACTGCAAAATCAGTGACTTAATTGAAGTATCAAGCTTTTCTATTTAGTCATGCGTAAACAAAAAAATATTTTTTTTACTTTTTAGTACGAATTGTTTAAGAAAAGTATGTCTTTAATTTTTTATTATTATTATTCTTTTCGTGTTATTTCGGTGTTCGGATACATTTTCTGAAGCTAATGTTTGGTGACCAAAATCCTAAAGTGTTCTGCAACCAGTCAAATGCCACATCGTTGCAGACTATAGTAGTGCCAATATGACTCGACATCTGATCTTCGTTTTGACGCGCTGCTGTCGTTTGAAAGAATTTCGCATCCTCTTACCACCCGTAGAGCTATGTTGCCACACTTCGCAAAATGAACTTTGCCTTCAGTCTTGTGATGGAGTTGAAAAACAAACGGTACACACACCTTCCCATTTTCCTTTGCTGCTGAGTGGAATTTGAGAGAGAGGAAAATCTTATTCTCGCCCTGTGCATTTCGTGCTTTCAAAAACAATACAGGTAAAACATTAAAAAGCGTGAAACACGATTACTAATTAAATTGCAATTCGAAATTTCAGAATTCCGACATTCCGGAATGTCGGAATTTCGGAAAGTGGGAATTCTGAAATGTGTGAATTTCCGAATGTCGGTCATCATCACCAAATGATAGAAGTTTGAATTTTATTTAAGTCCTTTAAGTACCTAAGGCTCAGGTCGGGATAGGGGAGGGGAAAGAATTCGGGAAGGTGTTGACCAGGGCCTATGTTAAAGATGCCACCCCGGCATTTACCTGGTGTGACTGAGGGAAAACTCTGGGCAAACCTCAGTCAGGATGGTTGGCCGCTGGGATCGAACCGACGACCTCCCGAATGCTACGCCAATCAAATGATAGAAAAGAACGGTCCATCGCCAACACACAGCACAAGACATGTTATTTTGAGTACAATTAACTCTTGCTGGCTCAGATGTAAAACAGTGTAAAAAAAATCTTACGATGAACGCCTGAGCCTGAGGTGCTTAACGGCCATAAATAAAATTAAAATTCTTGTGTTAAAATTTTATTTCGGAAAGTCAGAATTCCGAATTTGAATTCGAATTTAAGGTCTGGAGCATATAAGTTTTAGGTAACTTTTGCAGAGACTTGATGGAGTATGATGGGATGATTGGTGGAATGAAGAAAGTGGGGAGAAACTGAAGAGCCCCAAGAAAACCCATGCACACAGTGTTTGTCCACCACAAAACTCACATGGCAAGAAGAGAAATCGAACCGACGACCCTAAGCGCAAAAGGTAAGCGCTTTACCATTGAGTCACCGACTTTCCGAATTCCGGAATTCCTAACACCCCTAGTAGACTAGACCCTAACTTTCCAGAAGCAGCAGCTGCTCTCTCCGTTGCTCATTCTATGGGAAACACCCAGTGGCCTGAATTTTTCTCATCGTCACAAAACTTTATCACTTCGTTCTTTTTTTTTCCTCACTGCGTACCAGAACATTCTCCTTTTCAGCCATCCTTATTTCAACTGAACCTCTTGTTAAATTTGGCAATAGCGTTACACATTCAAGACTCCCTCGGTTATCGCCCCGCTAAACCCTTATTGGTTCAACTGGTGGGTGTGTCGAGGGTGTGTGTTTTAGTTCGCATTTTTGACACAGCTCAAGTCATCTTGGCAGCACTATAGTATTTATTTTAGGATAAAGAAGTCCATACTAAAAAATATTAAAATATGCTTTTAAACTATATAAATATATCAAAGTAACAATGGAATATTGTATTATCACCCGACTTACGTCGCTGTGCAAAATTTCATCATTGTATGATATCGGTAAATGAGTTAACCTTGCAAGATTTGAGGACACCACAAACCGTTGTGAACTAAAGAAAAGAATGTAAAAATGATGCGTGTACCGTAAGATTCGAGTGAATACAGCCCGCAAGCCAGTCAGATTTTAGTGGTTCAAGAACGACAGAGTTTGTTTTCTGGGACGGGAAAATTCCAGTTCCCTTGCGCTTTACGCACATAGAAGAACGCAGGCTGAACGCGTTACCCTTGCGCTTTACGCACATAGAAGAACGCAGGCTGAACGCGTTACCCTTCCGCTTTATGTGCTTTACTTTTCTACCCCTCCGGCTCTGAAGACATGTCGCAGGACAACTGGGCAAATAGAAGAAGAAGAAGAACAAAGTAGTTGGTGTAGCGAGTGAGTTTTGTGCTCGCTATAGGACAACGTCTGAGCAATTGCATTAAGAATGCCTGGCAACATCAGAACATTATATTTATAAAAGAAGAAAATGTAAACAAGAATAAAATGGAAGTTGGGTTGTCAGTGCATTTTAAGTATGCGGTACGATGTTTCTGAGCAACTGGACTCTGAGCAACGCCTGGCAACATTTGACTTCTCTGGCTACATATTTGTTTAATAAACACTGCCATTGGTTTGCTTCTCGCATTCTCTAAAACAGAAGCCTATGTCTTTCAGTACGCGTCAACGTAGTTGCATAAATAGACTCATTTGGTTCCACTGTTTCAGAGAATATTCTGTTTGTGCTTCTCTCATTTACGTACTTAGACCGCTGGAGCATAAAAACACAGCAAGTCAGGCGAAGTCGGCATTTGGTCAGTTAAGGCGGGGCGGACGTAGGGTTTAGAAAAACCGACGTCAGTGATCGGGTTTTGGGCGGGGTTACGCATCTATGCCGACCCCGACTGCAAAACGCCACTTATGGGTCGCGCCGACCTTCTCCCGAC
>JAGDQP010003580.1:65187-92615 GCA_022664845.1 Lepisma saccharinum
CCCGACTGCAAAACGCCACTTATGGGTCGCGCCGACCTTCTCCCGACTATTTCCCGACTGCAAGACGCCACTTATGGGTCGCGCCGACCTTCTCCCGACTTCTATTTGGTTGGGCCGCCGTCGGGGTTGGCATTTGATTTGCTGGGAGGAGTCTAACAATAAGTGGTAATTTGGAGATATTTCCTGGTGTTCGTCAGAATCGTGAACATATGTTGTTTACTTCGCTGGAAAGGAGACGCAGGAATCCGTAGAGTATAACTAGAATTGCTTCCCTGCAAGGAAATTTTTAGAGCCATTCTAGCAGCATCTCCGACATTCAAATTCTTGCCGCATGTAAAAGTCATATTCCAGCTGTGTAGAACAATATTGCTAGATTTGTAATGCGAAGATTCTCTCCAGACTTTGTGAAAATTCCCGTCCAAACAAAAATTACTTCCCTTTTACCAAAGCTGAGAACGTTTAAAATCTTATTTTGAGGCGACTTCTCTTGTAATATTAGGTTTGCCATTAACTCATGTTCACTTATTTATATGTCGTTGTTAGGGCACCCTCATGTTGCGCCCCACTTCCCCCGCCACGCGAGGTCTTGTGTCATTTTAGTTTCGCTCCTGGCAGGAATTCTTAAAAAAAAGTGGTCGATGTTTATTATTGAGGCAACGATTCTAACTTCGGCAAAGTGACGCCGGTTTTCCATGACTAGCTACGCGCTTTACTTCTATCTCCTGAATCTTCGGTGTCATATATTCTCGCTTTTTGTTTCTGAACCCGAGTGTGGCGTTTCGTTTGGCGTTACTGTAGTGGTTAGTATTTGCTTCGCTTTTATTACTTAGCCATCGTTGACTGGCTTGTTTTCGTTCCTCATGAAGCTTAAGGCATTCTTCATCAAACCAAGGTTTGTTTTTGTGTTGTTTCTTCTCACCTACACGTTCCTTCGCTGCGCTCTTAATTGTTTCACGAATTGCCTCCCACATCTTACTTACATCAATTTCAGTATTAGTATCATCATTATTATTACTCGAGTCGGCTAGGATTTCGAACCTATTTGAGAGTTCGAGTTGATAATCTGCTTTTATGCTCGGATTATTTAATCATTTAACTTCGAATTTCAGTTGTTTTGACCCCTTGCTTTCTCTTTTCGCGATGCATAACTTTTCCCTTACTTTTGTGATCAGTAACTGATGGTCGGTGTCACCTTCCGCTCCTCTGTACGATCTAACGTCCATTATGTTGGTGTGTCTTCGTCTGTCTACTAATATGTGATCGATCTGGTTGAGAGTTTTGTGTCCGGAGATACACATGTGTATTTGTGAATGTCTTTGTGTTCAAAGTACGTGCCCTTTACCAATAGGTTTATCGAAATCGCGAAAGTTATCAGTCTTTCTCCATTGTTGTTGGTCTTTTCGTGAAGGCTGTATTTGCCTACAGTAGGTCTATATTTTTCTTCCCTCCCTACCTTTGCGTTGAAATCCACCAACACAATTTTCGAATTATACTTCGGTAATCGGTCAAATAGCCTTTCTAGCTCATCGTAGAATATATCTTTGTCGTTTTCATTAGCCACGTCGGTTGGAGCATAGACATTTATTAAAACCGTGTTCTCCATCGAGTACGTATCGTAACGTACGATAGTCTTTCGTTTACGAACTCTATATTCTGAACCGCCTGAAGGATACTGTTCTTAATGAGGAATCCTGTTCCGAAATCGTGAGACTGTGTTCCCCCGTAGTAGAAAGTGTACTTGTCCTGTGTGATGCTATCTTGAACCTCCCACCGAACTTCTTGTATCGCTAATATGTCTAGCTCGTACTTCTTAGTGGCGCGTACCGCCACCTGAAGAGTGCCCGTTTGGTATAACGTTCGTACGTTACACGTTCCTATTTTAAGTTCTTTCTTAATCCTGTTCTTAGAGCCCCCGGGAGCAGTCTCCGCCCGGAGATCCGAATGAGGGACTAGTTTACCTCCGAAATATTTTACCCCAAGAGAATCCATGAACCATCTGTTACTATTTCTTGACATGTTTTAGCGGTGGAGAGTTGTCAGCTCTACGACCTCGCAGTAAAGGTAGACATTGCCAATGTCATTTATCTTCAGCCTCAGAGTGGTAATGGTGATGCTGCCTCCCCTCACCATGATATTTTTGTTCGGTGTTATCTTCCTCTGGCCTTTGTAGATCCCTCTACTAACTGCAAGGGAGCGGTACTGGTTATGGTCCGCCCCGGAATATTTCCGGTACCACCATGTCTGGTCGGCATTTCGCTATCCGCCACTGGGGAGGCGACTGTTGGGAGACCAGTAACTCAAAAAAAAAAAAAAAAAAAAAATCAATAATTAAATTTATAGTTTGACTTTCACTAAATGCATTGATTTGAGATACCTATAAGGACACACGTTAAACACCGGAAATTTTTTGTTGATACTTATTTCTCCTCAATATGTCATCCTTCATACGCATGTAATATCTCTAAAGTATAATGATTGACACCATATAGAAAACATTTTATTTCAAATGTTAATTCTCATCGTATATTAGGCCTACCCCTATCCAAAATTAGAACAACCCTTTGGATTCTTCGAATTTCACTGAAAAATTGAGAAACAAGATAGAACGAAACTAGTAAGATAAAATGTAATGGATTACTCTTCGATATTTCTCAAAATTATGTACTGTTTTAATTTTATCTTCGACTAATTATATGATTTTAAAATGTATCAACATTCCAGCAGTTGATACTGCGAGAATTTTTACTGTCGTAAAATAGGGAAATAGAGTCTGGTTTAAATGGTTTCTATGAACTGGGCTAATTAGCAGGATAACAACCAGCATTAACAACATAGTTATTCTTACGTAATAACTGCTCGCTAATGCTTGCTAGACAAGGATTTGATTTGTTGCGTAAGGTACACTATGAAAAAAATGTACACTTCTTACAATTTAAACTAATTAAGTTTTGATAAAAATTTCTTGCGTACATCTTGTGAACAATTTGTCCTGGTAAAGCTCAAGTACCAAGCGAGAAACGGGATGAATATACTATTTTAAAATGGTAAGGGATACCCGAAATTTCGGGAACGGAATCAGAAAAAAATCTCGTCCCAATTTTAATTTTCGGGATATTAGGTAACGATCATCGGTAATTCCCAAGTTGGAAAGTGCTGGATTTTCCAAAAATTGCAGGATTTTCTTGAAATTTTATCTTCCTAACCCTATCCTGTCCCGTCAGGCAAAATGTTTTCCCCCGTACATCCCTAATGATCTATGTAGTTTGGTTTGCTACCACCGGGATCATCCGGGGTTTATGCCTGCTCCCGAAGGAAGTTTCTCTTGTTTTCTAGACTACAAAAGCAGCATTTTGAGACACTAACTTGTGTGAAGATTTTTCAAACAATATTTCACTTTCTTCTTATTGAACTTCTGTTCGAAAGTAAAAGGGTTATTTCTCTCTTGTCACGTTTTCTCTTCTGACGTTACTGCTTCTAGTTGCTTTCACACCTGTTTACTTGTATTCTTATAGTGATTGTTCCGATTTGCTTTTATTTTTGTAGCATTTTTTTAAAAATATATTTTTATAATTCATGTAATGTTTGTTTTCCTTTTTACGTTTCTTCCTCTTCCTCTTGCTTCATTCACCTGATAATGTCGCTATTTGTGTCACACGAGCTTCGTTTCGTTCTTATTTAACTCGTGCTTTCATTTTGTTCCATTTCTGTTCGCGCTGCACTTGATGACTTGTTTGATATTCCGTTTCAATTTCATTCGTTTCGTGCTAGCTCTAATTTTGATTTCTATTTGTGCTACATTTTCATCCTTTCAGCTGTCATTCTTGTTGTGTTGGATTTTCTTGTAATGCTTCTCCGTGAAATTCTTGCATCCACATCTATTCGCTATTTCTGTTATACGTGCTTTGTGCCTCACCTATTTCTGTAGTATTTACTGCTTTTCGATTTCACTTCATTTCGGTCGCACATGAACCGTTTCTTCTCTTTCTTGTCCTAGTCAGTTTTACGCCATTCCGTCTCTATTCGTACAGTGGATATTACGAATTGAGCTTTTGTTTGTGTATCGTTATTTTCCTATTGTTTTATTCCTCGCGGGCATGTTGCACCTGATCCTATTTCCCGTCCTATTAGGCGTGCTTCGTTTCATTTGGTCCTTTGTCTCTATTGCCTTCTTTTGTTTTATTTCATTCAAATTGCACTCAGTTAAGTACTTCTCCATTGTTGTTTTTATACCGTTTTGTTTCTATTCCTATACACCGTACGGAGCGTTGGATTCGTATGCGGAAGGTTCTAGAATTGATCCCTGCGGACGATGATCCTAACTAAGATTTCTCCGGATCATTCTTTAGTCACACTAGGGATATACCTGGATGGTACTTTTAATGTGAGTCCTGTCCGACTTAGTACTAGACCCTCTTCCCTACCGTACTCCGTCCTAATCCAAGCTGAGCATAGGTCATCAATAAAAATTAAAGAAATCAAATTCTATTTGTATAGCATTTGTCCCGATTTGCTTTTATTTGTTTTCTTTCTTTTCATTGCAATTTCTGTAGTCCTTTGTCTTTCTTTGTTTGTTTCTATTGCTTTTCATCCAATTTGCGGCTGATCATGTCGCTAGTAATGGTTACGTATGCTTCGTTTCACACTTATTCCCATCTTACTTCTTTCCCTGTTGCTTTTATTTAGTTTCTATCCGTGTCGCACTTAACCGCTCTTTCATTTTCTCCTATCATACTTCTTTTCATTTAGTTTCACTTTTGTTGGTATCGCGATTGATTCTATTTGTGATTTTTGTGTTGTGTTTTCTTTCTTATTGTCATCATTCGTGTCATGTTTCTTCTTTTCGCGCTTTGTCCGTTTCGTGGCTGATCGTGTCACTATTTCTATGTGTTTTTTTGTTTTACACTTATTTCCATCTTACTAAGTTACTTTTTTCTCTGTTGTTTTTATTGCGGCTCGTTTCTACTCGTTCCAAACGACCCATTTGTCATTTAGTTCAATCACACTTGTCTTTTTATTCTGTTTTGCTTTTAAACTTATCGTGATTGATCTGATTTGCTTTTCCTTGGTGCTTTGTTTTCTTTCTTATTGTCGTAATTCCTATCATATTTCTTTTTTTTTCACCCTTCTCCTTGTCTCGTTCTGTTCTGGCCCCCATGTTGTCAGATGTGTTTCTTTCCTCACGTTTTTTTATATCAAACCTTGCCGCTTTCTCTATATTTCACACTTTGTTGTGACTCTTCTTTCACTAGCACTTTTGTTTTCCAGGCTTGTCCTTATCGTTTTTATTTCTTTTGAACATTTCGAGCGGTTTTTGTTCTACTCTTGGGTTGTTCGTTCTTGTCCTGTTTCACAGTGACTTTGCTCTACCGAATAGTGAACCATGCGTATGCAAGCATTGATTCACACAATTGGAACCAGTGGATTTACAGAAGATGAAATATTACAAGTAATTTACGACTACCAATCATTTTGTTTGTTCTCCACCCTTCAACAGATTTACGTGAGGGGACACTTTTGCCCCCTCTATTTCCATGATGAAGTAAGCGAATTTTGAGTTCCTTGTGAAAATTATTGTGGTACACAAATGATTTTACCAATTGACAAATGAAAGAACTAAACAATGTGCCAATAACACAAGTTGTGGTGGCTAAATCAACTCTGGCAAAATTGAGGTCAACAAATGCTTATTACTCATTCAGGAAAATGCAGCGTTTTGTGGCTATGCTGATACATTCGCGGTAAACCGACCATATATTTCAACAAAATCCAGTCCACCGGTGGAATAAACAACATGTGCAGTTTTCGGAGAGAGAGAGAATATGTGAAAGAGAGGTAGGTGTGTGAACGCGTGTGTGTTCATTTTCGGAAATCTACGTTTCATTTCTCTCTCACTCTCTTTTATCTCGTTTTTACTCCCCCCCCCACTCCTTTCTCTCTGTTGTCCCATCACACCAACCATACAGAGAGTTCCTGCCACCCTCATAACTACCTTCCCAGCCAAACCGCTCGGTAACTCCCTTCCCGTGTTAAGCGAAAACAATGAGCTTTACACCGGGAGAGAGAGAGGGGGGGAGTTCATTCTGGAAGACAGCAAAGACAAATTTGACACTCTACTTGACTGACACTTTCATTCAAACGGATAATATCCTGATGAAGTTTTGAGCACATACCAAACACACCAAACGTAAACAAATGCACTTTTCCCCTCTCTCTCACCCTCTCATTGTTTCTCTCCTCCTCACACACACAAAGTCCACAAACACCCACGAGAGAAGACAGAAACATTATAACAACATGTTTCACATATTTCCATTTCAGGACCGGACAGACAACCATGATCTTAGTCAGTCATTATGTCTGAGAGATGACCTTGGGGAAGGGAAGAGGATGGTAGCAACCAGAGTCCTTTGTCTTTGTAGAGGTGACTACCGTTCAAAATTACATGAATTGTAAAATAGGGTTTCTAGTACCATTGGTTTCGCATTCTGGAGGTCCTGGATTCGATACAACCATCGTGAATGAGTTCTTTTCTCAGTCACAACACGCAAATGCCAGGGTAGCACCTTTAAACTTAGTCTCTGGTCGACTTCTTCCCGTATCCTTTTCCCTAACCAATCACGGCCTGAGCCATAGATATCTAAAGATCATCAAAGAAATATATGAATATGACAGTGAGACCATCCTCGACAAGTCTGCCCTTGAGCAAGTTCGATGGATTTTTTTGCTATTACACTATCGAATTTGCCGATCAGCTTCCTCGACGAGCATGTTGATCTGCAAGCTCGACAGTGTAATATCATCCCTTAGACACTGCAGATAAAGGTTCAGTTTCTTCTGGAACTGATCAACATGAGCCATGGAGGGCCATAAATGAATTCAGTTCAATTCTTCTGAAACTGTGATTCTCCAAGGATCACTATTCTGAAAGACATATCTGTTGATAAGCCAAACTACAGTACTTCTCAATCCTGATATAATGTTTATAGATGTCAGGAGTTTGTGGCATGTTTCAGGAGCTCTAGAAATGTTGTAACTAGTCACTCGAATACCGATGTTTGCTTTTTTCATCTGAGAATCCATTATTAAGTTAACGAATCGCTTTAATGGACCGTAAACACTAACATCCAATAGCAGGGAACGGTAGAACATTGTGGTGCAAGCGAAAGGAGAGTAAAACCTTTATCTCAACACCAAATAATACCTGGAAGACAAAGATGTTTCTCGTGGTTATCAAGTACCGGTAATACAAGCTTCTCTCTGCTCGGTTTCACATGCTTTGCAAAATGTTTTAGGAACTCTTTAACTTGCATTCAACCTCAACCATTTGCAGCATCCACGAAGCCAAATGAACTATTTCTAATAAAAAATAGTCATGGGAATTGTATTCTAGGAAGTATAAAGTGTGACAGGGTTGAGTTCCCTGCAATATTAGCTGTTACTTCAATAGATGCGGCTTCCCTTGTTTCTTACTCCTTTTTGCAATTATTTTAGATGGTGCCTGTACCCAGTAGACCTTTTCGTCAACCCTATAACTGATAATACCCTGTTAGTGCATTTCACCCAGTGTCCATTAATATGTATTTGGTTTCCATTTTTTCAGCATTTTGCAAATAAACATGTGTTTTCAGACGTAGATCACAGTGTAAGTAAATATTTTTTATTTTAAATCAAACTTTTGGCCACTGCGTCTGCCTTGTGGACGAAGGCACTTTTAATCATGCTTTGTGGAGCCCTGTTCTATCCACTTTCTTACAGCTACTTCCATCTTGTCTGTGTCACAGCAGACTAGACTTCATTGGAACGAAGAGGTACAAATCGCAGGGCGCCAGGTACGAAGTGCCTGATAGATGAGAGGACAACTAACCCGCTCGTTTTGCTGATCGCTTCATTTGTTATCAATTCGGGTGTCAGCTGTCGACGTACAGAATTTGCACACTTGAACAATTTATTTGAGTTGAACGTCGTACTTTCGACTGGAACTCTCTGTAAGAGTGAATGAATCTTTTTTTTTTCAAAGTTTAAATCCCGGTCAGGGCACTGACGATTTTTCTTCAGTGGTCTCATGCCTGGTGCTCTGAGGTTCACTCAGCCTCCTATCAAATTTAGTACCAGAGTGCCTGTCCTTAGTGTTACTGGACACCTTGCGAACTAAAGGTGATCGAGCGTAGGACTGACCACCCCACCTAGAATCGTCCTGTTGGTCGAGAATAATGTGGATCACTAACTCCACGTCCCCCATGCTCCTTTCACGGCGCGTGCACATCGCATAGGGGATACCTTTACCTTGTTTATGTAAAAAACCTTTTGCGTCACTTGGACCATAAATACAGCGTTTATCAAAAGTACAACTGAGAATATAAAAATATTCCTAAAATTCATGGGAGGATTTACGGGTGGCATGGGGGCCATTGCACCCCCCAGTCATTTCAGGATTTAGGAGAGAAACCCTGGGGGGCCATTACTTTAAGGGTGCAAGCTATTCCCGGAGTTCCTATAGTCAATCTGAAATGACTGGGGGGGGGACAATGCCACCCATGCCTCCAGTATATCTATCACTCTTCCTAAAATTCCTAAATTTTCGGGACTGGAAATCCCAAGTTTCCGAGAAATCCCTAGGTGAAGGGAATTGTAAGTAGTACAACAAAACAGGAATACTAAACGAGTCGCCCATCAGATGCGTCCAGCACAAAATTGATAATGATTTGATATTTATTATTTATTTATTTATTTACGTCTTGTTTTACATGGCGAAGTTAAGGCCCTTAAGGCCTTTTCTACCACTGAACCATGAATACAAAGAGAGTAATTGACAGTTTCGGTAAACACTACTATAAGATGGAAGAGATTTATAATACAACGAAATTCATAAATGTAAACAAAATAAAGCAAAAACTAAAAGAGAGGAAACAAAACAAAAACTTATCAACACTACTGTTGGGGTGTGTTTGATTGCAATGATATCGGAGAACCACTATTAAATATTAATAGACTGTAAATCACATAGGGGATTCGCATCCACGGATACACGATTGCTTGATTAATGCGATTTAATGACAGAATTAAATATTACATAATAAAGAAATATATATATATATGGAATAACACTTGAAATGATGTCTGATAATGAAATTTTCTATTGATTGATTAAATATAATTGTTAGTTTGTTGCTTGTTTGTAAGAACACTGAATACAAAAACACTGTCTTTCTCCCGACTGAATCTTATATTGAACTGTCTGTATTAGTAGCACTCGAGTCAATGTGTGATCTATATAATGTTCATGCTATGATAAGAGCGATGATTGCTTACATTGTTTATGTGTATATTATAATGTTATTACACAACAAACACCCGCGCACTGTGTCGTTGGTCACTCACTGCTGGACCTCACTGACCATTCTCGCTCTACATTCCAAAGACTTTTTTTCTCTCTCTCCCTCCCCACGGGAGTCCTTCTTGGGGTGAAAGACCAAAATCTCTCACTACTTGAGAAAGAGCATTTCAATGCCATCTGTGGGCAAAGAAAAAACAACACTGTTTGGGAAGAAAACTCGCAACAACTACAGATTTTAGATAATCTAAAGTTCACTAATCACACACACACACACACACATACACGAAAAATATAGGTATAAATGCAATGCCATGAGCACCATGAGAATTTATATAAACTAACATTATTGACTTACACTTAAATTTACATTGACAGTTAAAGAGATACTAGTATTTATTTGATATAAATTGACGATTTGAGAGAATACTATTCAAACATATCTTAGTTGTGTTGCTCTAAGAGGTGGCTGTAAAGCATAGATTTAAAACTTGTTAATGAAGTTGAGTCTCTGATGGAAATTGGCAGTCCGTTCCACTTACGGGATACAGAAACTGTATAGGACTTCGAATAAAAGGATGAGTTATGGTGAGGAATAGAAAGTAATAGGTTTGCGCGAGACCTAGTGTCACGGTTGTGATGATCGCTTAGGAACTTAAAACGTTGCAAAAGATAGGAAGGTTGCCGATCGCGTAGAATTTTAAATAGAAGCACTAAAGAATGCCACTCCAGTCGTTGTGAGACTTTTAACCATTGCAGCCTATTGAAATAAGATGTTAGATGATCATAATGTTTAAAATTAAAACGCACTGAAGCATTTTGAATGCGCTGTAGCCGGTACGTGTGTACATCATCCAGGTTGGCAAGCACTACGTTGCAATAATCCACATGAGGCATTACTAAGGCCTGAACAAGCATTTTCTTAAGGGAGATGGGAAGAAAATTTTTAAGTCTGCTCAAAGAATGTAAAGTTGCAAAGGCCTTTTTGGAGACAGTACTAACGTATTCCGTCCAAGTTAGATGTTCATTACAAATAAGACCTAAGTTTTTTACGGTATGCGAGGAAGGAATTATCATTCCATCTAGAAAGACGTTGGGAGAGGAAGAAGAGTTAAGAGATGAAAGAATTGCATTAGAAGCTATACGTAAACATTGAGATTTACATGGATTCAATTTCAGACCGTTATCATTTGACCACGGAACAATTCTTCGTAAGTCCTCATTTAATTTATCAATAAATGTGGGTAGCTCACTTGGAAAACAAGATATATATACTTGAAAGTCGTCGGCATAAAGATGGTATTTACAGCGCTGTAATACAGATGGCAAATCATTGATGTACAAGCAGAAGAGAAGAGGACCGAGTACACTACCTTGAGGTACTCCATGATGAAGAGTTCTCAAAGAGGAGTCATTACCAGAAACAGATACATACTGCAAGCGGCCAGTTAAATAACTTTGAATCCAATTTACAGAGAAGTCTGAAAAGTTGTAAAACGTCGATAATTTGCGTATCAGAACGTTGTGATTTATAGATTGAAAAGCTTTACTGAAATCAAGAAGTGTAAGAACTGTTATGTTTCTATTGTCAAGAGCATAACGAATGTCATATGTGATATGAGCTAAAGCAGTGGCGGTACTACGACCTTTCTGGAAACCTGATTGAAAGGGGTCAAGAAGGCTATGTGTTTGTAAGTAAGAACGAATTTGATCACTTACATTTTCTAGGGCTTTGGAAAGAGACGGTAAAATGCTAATAGGTCGGAGGTCGTCGGCACTGGTGATAACTTTTGTCTTAGGGAGGATAGTTTCGCCCGGGACAGTTCAACCTTGTTTGACCAGGATGTCACCGACCAATCTGAAATATATATTGCAAACAGTAATGCACTTCTAAAAAAAAAAAAAAAAAAAAAAAGTGCCCTGGCGCTACTAAGTCCTACATTCCATAAAGTTCGCCACAGACACATAAACATATATACAACCTCAAAAGTGCTCTGGCGCCGCCAGGGTCCGCCAGGGCTAAAATGAACCACTGAATTTGCAAGCTGTACAAGGGCTCGCGAGTCCCCAACAAAGTTCGGGCTTATCACAACTATCGGGCCACTCCTGATTTAACCATACAACGAGGTTTTGCGATTGAAGCAAGGATTTTTTTTTAGGTATTATGTTATTTTTTATATGCACGAAGCCTTATGTGTTTTTTTTAGATTTTTCGTTAAAGACCATCAGTGTTTCTTCAGGAAGGGATTGTTTTTTGATCATGATGCAAATGAAACTATACACTGTAAAAAGTGGAAACACGAAATGGATGAAAGTTACTCCGCTTTATGGAGAAATAAAAGTCGAAAATTAGCGTTTTGTTGTATTTACTCTTAAACGTGGATATAGTGTAAGCCTTTTAGTGGAAAGATGGGTAAAATTAACTCCATTTTAAAGTGTAATATTTTCTTTGTAATAGGTTATCGTTAACTGAAAATGGGTTGAAACTGGCCATAGTGATTTGTCCGTGAACGTTCAACTTATTTTACGCTTAAAACTCGGTCATTTTCTAATCGAAGTGTAAGATAAACTGGTAATTTTGAGGTTACGTAATTTTTTGGGTGAAGTTTAAACCTTAGTTGGATATTCTATAATCCAGTAACAGGAGTAACGTTACTTGCTTGTCACTGAACGCCCCGCCATTTTGAGTGTTTATATTGCCTTTACACTGTGAACAGTAAACAGTTCACTGGTGGACCGAGAACGGCAAGGAATGTATTGGCGGAAAGATAAATTAAGTTAGGTATAAATCTTTACACTGTAGCAAACGTATCTCTCCTTTTTTCAGGAGACATTCCTCGTAATAAAATCATAAACGAGTTAATGATTAACCTCCTTCGCAGTAAAAGCCTAGCTATAGATATCACTCGGAAAGCCAGAAACACCAACTGCCTTCGAGCCGATCCAGGTGGCCGAACGGTCTAGCTCGCTAGTCTGTCGAGTCAAGGATCGTGGGTTCGAATCCCGCTTCGGGCATGGATGTGATTTTAACTGTGTTGTCCGTAGTTAGGAAAAATCAGTTGAAAGAGTTGAAAGAGTTGTAAGAGTTAAACCAGTTGGGTGACGCATTCGGTTAGGGTGCGTTTCACCTTAAAAAAAAAAAAAGTAGCTGCGTGGCAAGAGCGTCTGACCAGTGTGCTTGTGGACCCTGGCTCGAAACGCGACCGCTTCAACTTACTTTTTTATTTTTAATTTTAAAGGAATATCACCTTTTGTTCTTTTCTATTTTTTAAAAAGAAATCTACTTTTCTACTTGAATGAAATACGTTGGAATAGTCAACACGCATTTCACATGCATATATACGCGCATTTTGAAAGTTTACAGGAAGTAAAACGTTCAACCGCAAACTGGCTAAATGTAGGTTAATCTAAAATTTGGAGGCAGCTCAGCTGCCTCCATTTTTAGGATGAACGTTGTGTCTCCTATTTTTACAGTGTGCTTGAGGGAAAGGGAGAAAGAGGAAGAAGACGAATCGAACTCCTTGGCAATATTAGGGAACATTAAATCGTATTTTGAGACAAAAAGCAGAACACAAGATGGGGATGAATGGAGACGGCTTAGCTTCCGTTGAAGGACCTGCTGGTTTCTGCAGAACACCGAGATGATGATGAAGTTTTAAATAAATAATTAAGTTTCCAGGGGTGGAGTATATTCAGAAACGCTGTCCATAAAACATGAATCGATCAACTTTATATCTACAAATCGACTTATTTTGACAAAAGGAAGTTGTTGATACCCATCTTGACTATTTCCGGCTACTTACTTTCGGGTATAATTTAATTTCTCGTACTAAGTAGTTCAAACGACTCTTCCTATAAAGGTTAAGAAAATAATCGAGTAATTATTCGACTACAGATTCGAAACGCCAAGATTCATCGAATGGTATTCGAATATTCTGTTAATCTTTATGGATGTATTCAGAAGCGGCGCAGGGGGGGGGGGGGGGGGCGGGGCCCCCAAAATTCAAAATAAGCTGGAGAACCAGTTTATGTTGAAGTAAAATATGCAATAGGCATAGAAACTAAAATACTTCGTTTGTAATTCTGAAACGCATAACGTAATAATGCGCATGTCACTCATCAGTCATCACCTTTTTATACAATTTTGCGAAAAAATATTACACCTCCTATTCCTGAGATTTACATGAACTGACAAATTTTTATTTCGACGCTTAGTACATTTGTAGTTTTTTCCTTTATATATAGTTTTCGACGCCCCCGATTTGGCGTCCCTCAGCTTTGGCGTCCTAGGCAGATATCTCAACCTTACTAAGACATTGATGGTAGGTTTTCTAGTTCGGCAACAGTGCAATTATATCTTTCATGTAGTTGAGAGCTCTGTCCTAACGTTTTTATAAAAAATGTACATCGAAAAACTACATTTCCCAAATTTATCAAGCAGCACAAAGAGTAAAACCTAAGCGGGCCAAGCTCTAATTTTTCGTTAATATAACGTTTAGAAGAATAAATACTTTCAGAGCATCCAAACTTTAGCTGCCACTAGATGCAACCTTCTACGTAAAACTTCCCCAAACGTGAGAAAACGCGTTCCGTGCGTTGGCGATGATGCGTATAGAATCCGCACCTCTTGTAAATGAAAGATGTTGGAGAAGTGAAGGCGGAGAAGCAGTAACGATATAGTGAAATGAGGTGGAGTGGAGCTGGTGTGTTAGAGTGATGATTAGACTCATTAAAGGAATGGAATGAAATTGGAATCCACACTCTGATTTCTAAGGTGCAAAAGATAATATCATTTTTTCAGTGAGTTCTTACCTCCAAGAAGGGATCTTTCAGAAATGATGATTACACTCCTGATTAATCCGGAGCTCTTGAGAACCAATTGGAAACTCTTCTACGATTTAGTAATGCGTAACGTGTCTGACATATTATTAGTTTTTTTATTACAAAAAGTATAAATTATATATTTTCCTAGACGTACGCGCACAGCGTACCTGAGATATTACTGCAGCAGGTACGTACAAGTCCATTTCGAAACGGGTTCTCATGCAAAAATTTTGAAATTGAGATATTGGCATTGTTGAGTTCGTTTTATCACTTTCGAACACATTAATAAGATTCTGCGATTCCAAAAATCTTCAAATTCATTTAAGTAAAGGACAGAAAGGAACGAAACATAATTAACAGTAAAAATTGTATATCATTTTATCTTTTTCAATATTATTTTTGCAAAAGTACTAAGGTAAAGGTACCAGTTCTCATCACTGTTCCAGTTATCATCATGTTTTAACTAAACGTATAACAATAAGAAAACTTTTCATTGTTTGGTGACAAAAACAGAGCAAGTTAGCAGTCTTAATCGGGTACGTAACAGACACCATTAATATGCTTATTGCGTCACTTCGTTTAGTGGAAATGTCTTGTGTTTAGGCGGCAAGTTCGTGTTTCTCGCTATTTCCATGCTTTTGTTACTAAAAAGTATTAAGCAAGTGGACATTAAAAAAAGTAAGTATTGAAGTTTTACGTATATAAGTACCTGATGTTTACATGTGTATAAAATGCCTCTTTAATGATCAAATTATTTATCAGAGTATAAGTTTGCGTGCCTTGATTGTCACTTTTTCTGCTTTAGGGGGTGACGACTACTGGTGCAAGTCAAACATATTTTGCACCAATGCTCGTCACGGGTGACGATTACTGGTGAAAATTTTTTACTCCAGGAAGTGATAAATTTAATTTAATACGATGTTAAATTTATAAACATTTCATGGTGATAGCCACACTCTTTCCAGTAGCCGTTAGTAAGATTCAAATTTTAAATTCCTACTTATTTCACCGGAAGTCAACTCAGGTTTTTTTTAAGAAGAATTTCTGAGGACCTTCTAGCAAGCCCTCTGTGCCTCTTTCCTTTCAAGCACGCTTTATTTTGCCAGGTTCAGATCCAGTGAAGATGAAAAAGAGGATATAATATTTCCCAAACCAATATTTTGTTGTACATTGGGTGACGACTACTGGTGCATTGGTGTGACGACTATAGGGGAAAGCAAAATTTAGGGTGACGACTACTGGAGCAAAATTAGGGTTGTAAAGAAACTTAATTATATCACTATAATGCGAATTACCAAATAGATTTATGCTATTACATTATCGCACGAGGCCTGAAGTGGAAAAAGTAGGGTTGTTTCTTACACATAGATCCATAGAAAACGCTTTCTGCAAAATCCACCTTAACACGAGAAGAACCTCAACATGCTTGGTGACGCATTAACTATGCCATCTCAGGACTCTTACTCGTGAGCTTGCCTGTAGTCGGATGGTTGTAAAGTATGACTCTTAACCAACATTCATTATCATGCACAGATTATAACGAGTGAGCGGAAAGTTCTGTCTTGGCTAGTGAGCTCCGCGCGAGTTCTCCAGCTTTTCGAGGGGATCGGATAAGGGAGAAAGTAGGTTATTATGGCCAATAAATAGTAGTAGTTGTGTTCGCTCACGATTGTGTTCGCGAAAGGACCTCAATCAAATTCACTTGCCCCGGGCTCCAGATTACCTTGCGCCGCCACTGGATATATTCGATTAATGTATTCGAAGAATCTTCACTATTCAAATCTTAGTTTAAAATTATTCGAATATTCATGCTCCACAAACTAAATTATACTCTGGAAATCGGAAGAGACTAACCGGAATCGATTAGTTTTATCCAGAGCCGAAACGCATCACAGAGTCAATCGGGTTAAGTTTTGGACTAGATCACCTAAACTAAATTATAGGCCTAAGTCCTTTAGATGGCATGACTAATTCAAATGGCGTTTAATCCTTTCATCACAGACGTCATTTCAATTTTCTCCTTTTCAAAACGATTAAAATAATGCCATAAATTAATAATTCTCTCTCTATCTGTTACAGTAAACAAGGTTAAATTTCACTAAGAATAATGTCAGTCATAAGTAACAAATGAACACACTGCATATTTTTACATAATTTTAGCGGAAAAATTAGACTGCAGTGCATCATTCTACACTTTTTCCTCTAGAAGGATAATTTCTTAAAACTGAAAGCTCAGATAATACTGCCATCTAACAATAAAACGTAAAACTACAGAAAATTAGGTGAAGAACAAAGGCTAGAAAGACTAAACCTACCTTCCTCAAGTATAGATTGTTTTGTAGATGTTGACAATCCTCCAGGGATTTTGGTGTGGTTTCCTGTAGTGGACAGGGTTTTAAGCCTGGGCAGAGGGAAAGTAGAATGGCTGCCGAACTAAGATGGACAGATAGTGATGGTCTCCTTGGTCGGCGCATTAATCCATGCTCAAGGAATAGACAAGGTGGGGCTAATGAAGATACAACACAGTTAGAAGTCGTTCCGACAGAACATTAATATTAGCACTTCGAATTCACGTGGAATTGAATTACGTGGAGGGATCTTTTACTTGGCTTCTGCTTGTGCTACTAAGCCACTATCTATTGGTTTTGTTTCACTATTTTTCTTGATCTGCTAGTCTTTGTGTTTTGAGGACGGTCATTTTGAACTAGGCCTAAAGAAGAAAACACATAAATATCTTAATGCATACAGAAAATTAAAATATTTGTTCTTGAATTTGAATTTAATTATGACCTTTAGGCATCTCAGGCTCAGGCCCGGATAGAATGGGAGAGAGAAGGTTGTCAGCCAGGGCCTATTTTGTAGGTACCATACCGATATTTGTCTGGTGTGATTCAGAAAAAAACCGGAAACACCTCAGTTAGGATTTGCGGCCGTTATGACCTTTCTCAGAAGCTTTCGATTGCTAAGCCAACGCTCTTCCTTCGGCCTGAGCCAAAGTTGCCTAAAGGCTTTAAATAAAATTCAAATTCCATCGATCTACCAACTGCCTTATTGCCGCTCCGTATATCAATCTGGAAAGTTGTACAAATCAACAAGACATTACCAAATGTGTGTAAATTGGAAGCTTTATAATTCTTATCTATGAACTTTTATTTGTTTGTGTGTCTACTACTTACGCATATCTACACATGTTCATTGATTTACACCACATTGTGTATACATGTTTAAGTACATTCGGTACTGGGACAGGCCGTACATTTAGTTCAAATCGAAAGAGCAGTCAGTGTTGCCATCCTACTTCGAAAAGTAAATTTACTTCCATACAGTTGCACGTATCCGCACCAAATTTGGCATTATTCAACCCAATACAAAAATGCTGTGGATGACTCCATCCACAAACACTAAAGTTATCAGTGCTGCCAACCTATTTTTAAAAAATCACTTTTAATAAAAATGGCTCCTATACAGATGGTCCGATGTTTTCTACCAAATTATGCCCTACATGCGCACTAGGTACTGGGACAGATCGTATAGTGAGTGCAGGTCACCGAAGTTGTCAGCGTTGACAATCAATTTTAAAAAAAGAAATTGCTTTCATACCGTTGGACGTATCCGCACTAAACTTGGCATAAACATTATTCGACATACTGGAAAAATACTTTGTGCGTCCCACCCTCAAGCACCAATTGAATCAGTGTTGCCAAGCAATTTTAAAATTCAATTTTTCAAATGGTTCCCCAATTATTTGGACGTATCCACACCAAAGATGGCATGAACATTATTCAACAGCATAGAAAAAAATACTGTGCAAGTCTACGCTTTATAACGGTCCCAGTTGTCAGTGTTTCCAACTCACATTTGACCCCCGAACCAACGGACGGGAATATTAGCTCGTATACAAAAATATATTATGTAGGTTGTAATAAAATTATATCCTTCAGTTACACCGGTCGATCATTGCTATCTTGTTTATATGTTATTCTTTCTTATGTTTTTTTTCCTATTCTTGATTTCCGTATTCTTTGCTGTTATTGTTTGGGTCTATATACGAGGGGTGGAGAGAAATTAGCGATAATATATTCATAAATAACAAACCGGTTATTTTAGAACCTGCATACCTATACATTCCTTTAATATATTTCTACACTACCCCAATATATTTATCACCTCTCTACCATACTTCTGGAGTATTTTGGAAACCAGTAGCATATTTGATATTTGTAGGTGTCCGCACAGGATCCCCCCTCCTTCCCCTAATGATCGAAAAATTACGTGTACGTTTCTGTCTCAGTAGTTACTTTAGTTTGGAGAACAGGCCAAAGTCGCAGGGGATCAATCATATCTTGTAAATACGGAGGAGGTTGGAGTGACCTTCCACCCCATGGTGCTAAGAAGTCTGACAGTGACAGACTAGCATCGTAGCAGTCAGCATTATTATTCTAGACAATGAGTGCACGTGTTTGGAAATGTTGTAATTTTCTCTGCCTTTGTTGCCTTGTAATCAAAGAACCCCAGATAGATTCCTAGGTAGCATATGTGGTTCGGATTCTTCTTGTGTCTTCCTTTCAAATGCGTTGAATTTTTGTTCATCTCTGAGATTTAAGGCCAATTTTTCACTTCTAAAAATTCACCCTGATTTATTATTGTTTTTCTCTGTACGTCCCTGTTTATCACCACTGGTAGTAGACTATAATCCTAAAACATATTTCGTTCGCTTGGTTTATTTACTCTCTTCAGTATTTATTTTGACTCCTTGTTTCTATAAATACTGAAAAAAAAACTGTACCTTTGAATTGTGGGTACAAAATGTCGATGGTAAAATATGAATTCCTGTGATCGTCTGAAAAATAGGCGGTATAATATATCCACATTTTTGAGAATCAGTTACGGGCACAGGGATTCATATTTTACTATCTTTTTCCTTCTTAATCCCTGTTCCCTCCCAAGAACTGAGAGGCAAAGAACCGCTCCTCTAAACCCAACCCTGGGTTCGCCACGACCTCTCAAGAATTGTTGGTACAAAATCGCCAATACCTTTCCCTATTTTCGGACCGTTTTCCTGCATCCCGATGCAATTGTTCGTAGGGACCCTGATTGTCCCAATTTTCACCATTCAGATTTAAAGAATAATAAGGAATATTTTACTGCTTAAAACTTATAATCAATGCACAACACTACACTTATTATTTCTATGAAACATACAAATATTATTATTTTTTCAATTTCCTTGCTTCTTGATTTTTAACGCATGATGATAAAGCAAATCTTCCCAAGCTTGCGTGTTGCTTGCCTCTGCATGTTTACCACTGTTTTCAGTGTTACTATAAGTTTGTATGTATAAGAAAGTGCGTTCGGGTAAGTTAGAATTAAAAATTATAGGCAACATTTAATATTAATCTTACATTATCTCAAGAAGCTTAGGCAAAAGGTCAATTGTTATGTCTAAAAATATTACATTTTTTTTCTTAAGATCATACCATAGATAAACTATTATGCTGTGCATTCTTTACATGTATAGGTTTGGCAGCCATATTGAAATCAAGATGGCGGTATTTTCATCTCTTCGTATATTATTACCCTTAACCTTCTCTTCAAGTATGTCTTTATCAAATTCGGCAGTTTGCGGCAAATATTTGAAAAAAAAAAAAACGAAAATATAAAAGGATCTTCAATTATCAATATCGCTGTCGGGAGAAATCAAAATACATGAAAAAACATTCAAATACATGGAACGGACTCGAAATACGGTTCGGTAGAAATTGTAGAAAACAAGACGCCGACGATATAGGGAAAAGTCTATTTTTTTTCAAGATGGCGTACGAACGTACCGAAAATAAATGAAAACAATTGAGGTGCATCACTTTGAGTCGCAATATGTTGGTTTGGTTGAAATATTCCCATAAACGCCGAAGATGTAGAGAAAAGTCCATTTTTTCAAGAAGGCGGCCGGTGGTACCGAAAAATGCATGAAAAACATTTAAGTGCATGGATCGGAGTAGAAATATGTTTGGTTTGGTAGACATTATCCAATAAACACTGACGATATAGGGAATAGTCTATTTTTTCAAGATGGCGGCCGAAGGTACCGAAAATAAATGAGAACCATAGAGGTACATTACTTTTAGTCGAACCCTGTTGGTTTGGTGGAAATATTTCCATAAACGCTGAAGATATAGGGAAAAGTCCATTTTTTCAAGATGCCGCCCGATGGTACCGAAATACATGAAAATTATTGATTTAGCTTGGTGCAGGTTTGGTTGAGATATTCCCATAAATACCGAAGATGTAGAAAAAAAAACATTTTTTTCAAGATGGCGGCCGAAAGTAGCTCCAATACATGGAATCGGTGACGTACAATCGTACGAGTAGAAAATACGTGATAACCAATTATGTACGTCGTTCTGAGTAGAAATACTTTTGTTTTGGGGAAATATGCATTCTGTATGAATCTTAGTCAGCAATATTGGATTCAAGATGGTGACTTTTTGATCATTTAATGTGTTTTTCGTAACCTAATCTTGATAATTTTCCAAATTTCGCGTCACTAGCTCTAGTAGTTATCGTAACCAGACTCTCCAGAGCACTGCACCCCCTTGTTACAGATCTACCCCTATACACCCCAGGGGGCCGTGCACCCATATGGGAGGTTAGCCCCATTTATCGTAACCTACTCTAGGTTATACGCCTTCATACCAAATTTCGTTTCTCTAGCTTCAGTGGTTTGGAAAATGTATTTTGAGAGGCCATTTTGGATTAAAGATGGCGATTTTTAAAGGTTTTTATATTGTCGTGACCACTAAAAATCATAACAAAAGTATTATGGAAATACTAGAAACACTGAAGGATAAAGCGAACTTATGAGATAGAATACCAGTTGAATGAGGAAAACATTAGAAAATTAACCGAAGTCCAAATTATGTTTGGGTTATAAAGAACGACACAAGAGACATAATAATACTAAAAAACAAATCCGTAAAAGAGCAATGTTAGAAACAAAAAAATTCGCCATGCTAAGGAGGAGGTGGAATTAAAAATTAATGTAAGATTCTGAAGAAATTATAATTGAGGATTTGGACGAATATTGTAGAGGACAGATTGTAAGCGGAGGACAAGAGACTATAGAGTTGGAAAGAGGACAAAAGCTTAAATAATAGGTTTCCCTCCACTCAACCATAAATAGAGATAGGAATGCATTTATTTTTCATATTTGTGACATTTAAATGAATTAAATCTATTAGATCGTGAGGAATGAGGATGGTAGTAGTCTCGACTGAAACCAGGAAAAAGCTTAATCAGGATGATTTGTCCCAATATTTCAACCTCAGTTTACGAGGTGTTTATACTGCACTTAACCAGATCACTTACCACTGAAGTGTCCGAAACGGACAATCCAGTTGTCCGACGAGATCCGTCTCTTCTGATAGAGCATTTAACCGGAAAAATAGTGAGTGGCATCTATCGGGAAATAAAAAATGCAAATAATCAGCGGTATCTGTACTGGTCCTCGTTAATGCGCGAATCTCTAGCGCTTAGGGCATGAAGTACAGGTATGAGTAGCACTAGAGCAACTATAACAACATTTACACATTTACCAAAATATCTTCAAAATCATTTCGGCAATCAACGTTCAGCTTTCCAGTCTTTATGTAGACAGTACAGGTTATCCATAGCCTCTCACTGCAATATCAAGTCACTCAGTGTTACCAAATCCGTATCAAATTAATTTTAAACCGTCTTCACTTCTATCTCGCAAAAGTTCCCAACACTGCTTCGCACGAGGAATAAAATATGCTTGATTGGCAGGATTCATTGTAAATCTGTACAAGACTAACGCAATGACATTTACACTGATCTGGCAACACTGTATCATTTATAACATTGCACAGTGGGCCAGGAACCCCGAAAACCTGGCCAAAATAGGAAGCCTTGTTTTAATTTTAATGAAACTTGCTATACATAGGTTTGGAAGGTCGCTCATTATGAATTTGGTACCAAAAGGCGAAAAATTCAAAATGGCGGAATCAATATGGCGTACACAAATTGCTTAAAGATTTATATATGTGTAATATGGGTATAGATATAACAGAACAATCGGATGTGAAAACAGCAACAAATGAAATCACATTTGTCATACATTATTATGTCTCGAAAGATCGCAAAATATCGCAGCCACTTTTTATACTATATATATATATATATATATATATATAATCACAAAACAGTCTGTCTATTCTGTGCGAATTGCATTTATAAATTGTTTTCGGTTCCTCACCCGTTTTTCATGTTAATTCTTTTTAAAACTTGTCTGATTTCCCGTGCTCCCTGTTTTACATTCTCATTTTACATCATAGAATCCACATGGCTCATCACTTTGTATTACCCTCAAGGTTGACTGTAAGAAAAAGTTGAAAAATATTTACATAGGCACTTATGGCTAGTTATTAAGAGTAAGACTCAATACTTGTTGCAGGCAGCATGGGTGGCTTGAGGAGGGAAAGGACTTCCGGACATAGTACCTTTCTTCTGTTTTGTTGAGATGGGCTGGCGGAAGGTCGAAATAAGGGGATCAGATGTCACAAAAAGACGGAGCATAACATCTTCCATTGTCTTCTCTCTGGAACACTTCCGTGAGTGATGCTCTCGGTACTGCTTAATGTGCTTGTTTCTAGCTTCCTGGGCCTCTTCGGACATTTGTCCTATCGGAAGCAAACAATGGACGATAATGGACTGGCTATGAGCAAGAATCTTATGAACTGATGCCGGCATGTAGAACCATGGGTAATTTGCAATATACATGCCTGGATATCATTTGCTCACTCCTCAAATCTGTCTGCGTCGATGTCCAGCCCTGAGGATAATGCCTGTAATAAAACAAAGCACTTCTCGATGAGTTTCGTGTGGAGGCCCGTTATCGTGGCTACCGTTTCCGCATTCTGAAAAAAACCTCCTAGCCGTGTTGCCTTCATCTGATGTTCCGCTCCCGTCCGGTCTTGGCTCATCAACAATGAGACCTAACTCGGCTTTCAATTTCTTTTGGATGTCTTCCTTCCTTTTCTTCACGGCTGACTGATCTTCTTTCCGGACTTGCCATTTCTTTATGTCTAGTCTGTAGGCTACATGAAGCAGCCACTCCATGAACCTAATCCATGCATGTAATGTAGAAAGGCCAAATCTGAAGGACTCGGGATTTTCAGGCTTGCTGATGTAGGTCTTATATCTGTTCACATCTTTAGGTTTTGTGCCGCATACATAACAGGTTTGTGCAGACTTTGTATGTGTGATAGCGTTGCAGACTTTGCCGTCTACAATTGTCAAATGGAGGCTGTGTTGGACTTGAAACGCCATATCTTCAACGAACACTTACTTGATGTTAAGGTTGATATTTGTTCTTGTACTTGCTGCACCTCTTCTCGTGAAAGGTCCTCGGTTTCTTTCTTGAATTGGAGCCGAACTGGGCTGCAGAATCTTGGTGATGATGGGTGCGGATTCTGCCACACAACAACTCTTACACCTTTCTTCTCGAAGAACAGCTTCAATGGCACACATGAAATTAAGAAGATGTCTGAATCCCGAAACCCAACCTCGCTGGCTGACTGCTTGTATTGGGCCTGGCCACTAGACCCATCACTTGCTGATCAACGTTAGAGACATACGGTACTTCCGTGGGATGCTCTCCAAGACTGGCTCTTGAACCTGCACAAGCCTTTTCACAATGTGATCTAGTAGACTCTGAAGTGGCACTCCCGACAACGACTCACTCACTTGTATGCCCTCTGGGTAGCACTTCCTCTTTGCGTCCCGTACGTGATTATAAGCAGGATAAATATTATGGTCCAGTTTCTTTGCTTCACTCCTCAGAAGCTGGTACTGATGTTTAGTTAGATTAGTTTCCAAAAACAATGCCAGAGCCTTATCTGAATCGTACGACGTTGCAGGGTGCCTCTCGGATCTTGGTCGCTCTAGTTGGACTTGCCTCGATTTCCTGTAGTACATTTGTCTTGTCAATATCCCTTTGCTCTCTGTACTTCATCGCGGCTGCGTAAGCAAGAGTGGTTCCACTCTCGGCTGACCGAATTGCCTCAGTCTTTCTCCTCTTGGATCTTTCACTGCTTTCTGCAAAGTCTGCCTGTGGGCGTCCGACTTTCGCTGAGGTCGAAGGCTGTGGTTCAGTATCAATCAGATTAATATCAGTATCCAGCCAGTCCGCATACTTTTCCTCTACTTTACCGTACTCGCGATTGCATTTGTCGAGCTTCTGGAACATCTGATAGCAAAAGGCGACTACTGTTTTTTTGGTCAGCACTACTTAACGTCCCTCCACCTGATATTTCATCTCCCACGAAGCGCAGGAGCTGCTGCTTTCTGGCTTCTCTGTTCACTTCTGCATTCCTCAGAAACTCAAATAGCTTCCTTCTAGTTATTTTATGTGGCATTTCTCTGAAAAGAGAACAAAATTTTGTATTAATATGGTGTATTTTGGTTTGAAAATTTCACACACCATCCACGGTAAATATGCACTTACAATCTAAACGGGCAAAATTGGTTCACTGTTCCAGAAACATAAGTAATTCAAGTACCACATTAGCAAAAAAACCCAGTCTTGTATCCTCTTTTCTCGGATTAAAAACTCATGAAACCATAAAAATGTGTGCTTTTTTTTTCGTGATTTACAATCTACTTCTCCATAAGCATCCATAGAATCGATAAATTACATATAACGTCATAACTATGTATGTCTATCATTGAATTATCATATACACAGATGGAATAAAAAATAGTTACCCACTCGTGGATATGACGCTAATATCCGTAAAAATAGCGCAAACTTAACCTCCTCTAACATAGAAAATACACATGAATACAGAACATTTACAAAGTTTCGTTTTGGCTTTCACTCCTGACAAAAACAGTGAACATATGTCAGTAACACTGATACGATTGGGACCTTCGTGGATCATATGCGTTAGGTGGTAGACCCTTCCATACACTTTCATTTTTGGGGGTTTGGTCAGGTTTTATGGGTCTCTGGCCCACTGTGCATTGCAGTGATAAGCTACAGACAGTTCTCTTGTCAGTTGATGGAAGTATATATTACAACACAGTAAAAAAAATTGTCTGTGTTAATTCAACACGTTTTTGGTGTCCGAGCGTGACTACCACTTTTTTGTGTTAAATCAACACGGTGTTTATTAAACATCAAATGTTTGCCTGTCGCCATTTTGATCGCTTGCTTTCATAGAAATCGAACTTATTCTCAATGAATGGGAATTTTGATCCTTAATTGACAAATGGAAAAGTGATTAAACAATGTCATAAGTAGTGCGAGTAACTTTGTTTCTGTTTAAGGTTCAGCAACATATTTTTTATCTCTATACTGTTTGAATCTAGTGTTTATTTCTGTCTGGCCATTTAGCGAAGACGATAAGACGCTACGCTTTTCACTCAGCATCACGTGTTCAAATCTGCTTGCAGCCGTAACTTTTTTTTTTTTTTTTGCTGCTAGTATCGAAATCAACACCGTGTGTTGTGTTAACATAAAAAATGGTAGTCATGCTGGGACACCGAAAAGTGTTGAATTAACACAAACATTTTTATGTGTAGAATTACTTATGAAAATAATAATAACAACGCAAATAACACATGTACACAAAGCATGCGTGTCTGACTAGTGTGGCTACCGAAAAGGTAAAAAATATTCTCAAGGTAGGGAGAAAATATGCAACTAGAGAAGTGAATGAAGAATAAAATAAAATGTGAACAGAATTCAATGGAAGTAAGCTGACTCAATGGGAGGTAAAAAAAAAGGGATGGAAAAGAAATTAAAAAAAAAAAAGACGAGTGCAGTACGTTTTATTCAGA
Source organism: Lepisma saccharinum (assembly GCA_022664845.1). NCBI lineage: Eukaryota > Metazoa > Arthropoda > Insecta > Zygentoma > Lepismatidae > Lepisma > Lepisma saccharinum. Next base: position 91,202 of record JAGDQP010003580.1, read on the forward strand.
ACATGTTCTCTCTATTGTTAGAACATCCTATACTTCTCTTTTTGACCCCCTTCTCCCCCTCTTCTCCCCCTCTTCTCAGTTCCCTTGATCATGTAAGAGGGATGATGGACTAGAGGGAGCAGATCCAATGATGGGAGAAATCAATAATGAATTGATGTGAGTCATTGGGTGTCAATCAACGCATGAGAACTCTTGCACTCAAGAATCGCTCTGCTAAAGCCCCTTCGAACTTTTTTCTCTTTACACTCCCACATAGTTTTTTTGTTTTATTCTGTGTTCATTTCCTGATTCACTGTACTTACTTACTATTTCCCATTCTTTAATTAAACTTGGGATTACACATCTGTGTTCTTGTTAACTGAATTTGTTTCTTCCACATATGGTACACATCCAAATTCGAACATGTTGTAGTTCTTTGATCTAAGTTGGAGTGACATAGCGACTTCTCAGTAAGCAGAAATGTCTTTGGTTAATATTAAGAATTCACGGAGATTCATTCCAGAATTGAAAACCGAATTCCGAGATGTGAATAATAATATTTGTGATTTTTTTTTTTGAAATGTCGAAATTTGGTAACATCAAAATTTTAGAAATTTTTGCACTTTTGCACACAACACACACACACTACCAACGATGTGGAAGGCGCGTGTAAGTTGACGTAAAACACGTATGAAACGACAATTTTTTGTAGTAATTTTGCTCGTGCTCTAACCTGATGGTGATATGTGTGTTCATCCAACTCCCTACATGTAACGTTTACATATGGACATATCATTCCATTTGCTTATTTCAGATTTTTTTTATTCGTTATCATTTTCGTAAAATATATATATATATATATATATATATATATCATCATCATCATCATATTCAGCCGTTTTCTATCCACTGCTGGATGAAGGCCTCCCCCTTTTCTTTCCACATATCTCGGTCTGCTGATATCCTCATCCATGTAGCTCCTGAAAAACGCTTGATTTCATCTACCCATCTTACATTTGGACGTCGTCTCGGTCGTTTCTTTTCTCTAGGAATCCACTGTAGTACATTTGTCGTCCACCTTCCATCTGTTCGTCTAGCTATGTGACCGGCCCATCTCCACTTCATCTTCTTCGCAGTCTTGATTACATCCTCTACCTTTGTTTGTGCGCGAATCCATTCATTTCTCTTCCTGTCCCTCCTGGTTATTCCTAGCATGCACCTCTCCATTGCTCTTTGTGTGACTCTCAATCTTTGAGTCGTTTGCGCATTCAATGTCCAAGTTTCGCAGCCGTACATCATTACAGGTAAGACACATTGATTATAAACTTTACGCTTCAGACACATTGGAAGTTTGCTTTTGAAAATAAAGTGTAGTCTTCCAAAAGAACTCCACGCCATTTTACATCTTCTATTTATTTCATCAGTCAACTTTGCA
>JAGDQP010003581.1:1674-16128 GCA_022664845.1 Lepisma saccharinum
TATGGATATACTATATTTTACCTAGACCCTTATCTGGCAACAAAACAGACATCTCAATGGGCCCCTCTAAAGTTACACAGAAATTGGCGCCCTTGCTAATAGTTGACCCCATTACCAAATATTTGTTCCTGTGAAGCCATGCACTACGTGGAAATGCTAGTCATCATATTTTTTCGTCTTAAAGGTAAGAATGGCTATGTTAAAAATCTAAAAATTCTATTTGCCCCAATTCCAATTAAATGGGCACTGTGCAAAAAATGGCGTACCAGTGAAATTGCCCCCTTCCGCTAATAGCAATAATTTGTATGGTAATCATACATCCTAAGGAGTCTATAAACATCCTTCTAATTGTTAAAGAAGAAAAATTCAGGGATGCACTCGTAAATTTTCCAATACCGGCCGGAACGTTTCAATTTTTACCATATGTCTTACCAATAACTGTGAAGTGAGGAATAGGCATAACACAAAATTGTAAATATTGACAAAATATAGAATACTTTATCAACTAATTTGAAAAGCTTAATATTTAGAAACTGAATAAGAAGCATTTAAAGATATGCCATTGTACAAAACCTTTTATTTTACTCCAAATGTTAATGTGTTACAAAAACTTATCAAGTGGATTAAAATCCTCCAATTAGTTGGTTTTGCTTGTCTTGTTCTGGTGTCATCTGCAGTTCGGTGTTTTCGCAGCCACGTTTTTACATATGGATTTAGATTTCAGTCTCTCAAGTTTGGGCCGCGCAATTTTGCAACCATTAAACTTGACACATGTGGCACTGTCAGTCTCGTACGTGTAGGGGTAATGATAAGATTCATTAGACTGTTAAAGTGTCAATATTTTTTTTGTAAAATGGAACATTTTTCTCCTAAAATTTAGTGCCGGAATGGCGTTCCGTTAGTAATACACCCCTGAGGAAAACCCTATAATAATTACATTATAGCAATAAATAACTGGATGAAAATTGAAGTATCAAAATCTTAGCTTATCTGCTTAGATTTTGATAGGTTAAATTTGTAACTTAACGAAGTCTTCTTGAAATTATCACCGTAACCACGACTAATAAGAAAGATGACGTGTTTCGTGTGCAGAAGTTAGAAAAGTCATTACTCGAGACAAGTTAATTAAAACAGGCTGACAAGGCTATTAGATTTAACTTTACTGTAAACACATACAGCAAGCTTTACAGTTTGGATGTTCTAACAACACCTTCCTCAGATGAAATACTAAGCCACTAATCAACATTATAAGTTTCTTAATAAGCACCAGAAGGCCAAGAGATCCTTTCTACGTCTTCCGTTAATTACATCCCAGAAATCGTTTACTTTCTAAAAATAAACAAATTTCAACCAATCACAATCCTTTGCTCACAGGCCACAATCCTAGTCAACTAAAACTCTATAACAAACTTGCAACAGCAAACTACATATCTAAAAAGGAAACTGAATCGAGACGCAAAAATATTTTAGATAAATAAATACGTAATAATAAATAAACCACAAATATATAAAAATAACTTATAAATAAATAAAAAGGGAAACTTATAACAAGGGGGTTGCAGAACAGTCCTTATTTATTTGGATACTTTCTCCTCTCTTCTCTTCCCAGTATACTGATGTGATTGGCGGAAAATTTGGAGATGATTTTTGATAACGGTATGTTTTGAGGGTTCGTAGATAGGGTGTGTGCGACATGTATTTCACATTGGGCGATTGTCAGAGGTGCCAGGGAACTCCCATGTCAAATCGAACACTGATTAAAACTATTCATTATAACACAGCTTAACAGAAGGAAACTTAATTCTTGCTGTGTTTCAAAAAATTGCGATTTAAGATTTAGAGCCAGCAACCGATCGTGCAAGAAGATTAAGTTTTTGAATACTGCCAACTTCGATTCCATAAAAGTATGAAACTGCTCTAAGAACATGGATGCCTATTGCCTTATGGGATTAAGATCTTTATTTAGAACACTTTATATTTAAAAGAAATGTAATAATTTCAAAGAAAGTTTGAAGGACTTCTTCTAAACGAGTGTTTTTAATGATGAGAAACTACTCTCATGCCATCTTTTGGCAGAAAGAACACAACACTTGGAAAGACGTTGGACAGTTTCGGTTTTATACCAGTTAATTCAATTTCGACTTTATTCCATGAACGTTTGGAATAATGTCGAAAAGTTTACTACTGTCATGCCATCTTTTGGCAGAAAGAACACACTACTTGGAAAGACGTTGGAGAGTGACTTTACTTTCGGTTTTATTTGAGTTAAACCACTTTAGACTTTATTCCATGAACGTTCGGAATAACGTCGAAAAGTCTAAATTACCATCAGAACTCGATAGTGCAACACTGTAAACGTTATAATTATATATAAATGACGGTTGTAAGTTAATTGATCAAAGAGTGATTTTCCTGAATCGAATCTGTACTGTGATTTTTTTTAAGTTACTTCTGTGACGTAGTTTTCGGCTTTATTCCAATCGATGTTATTCCATTCGATGCTATTCCGCGACCCAGTTAACGCATTTCGGTTTAATTCCAATCGAACTTGTTCTTTTCGGTGTTATTCCAATCGGCCTTACTCCATTCGGCGTTATTCCAATCGATGCATTTCCTTTCGGTGTTATTCCAATCGGCGTTATTCATTTCGGCTTTATTCCGATCGGAGTATTTCAGTTCGGTGTTATTCCAATCGATCTATTTCCCTTCGGTGTTATTCCAATCGGTCTTATTCCATTCGGCTTTATTCCAATCGATGTATTTCTTTTCGGTGTTATTCCAATCGACCTGTTTCCTTTCGACTTTATTCCAATCGGTCTTATTCATTTCGGTGTTATTCCAATGCGATGCGACGCGATCGCTCATCGCTAGCGATTTTTTCGGACTTATTCCAATTCGGCCTTATTCTTTTCGATGTTATTCTGCGACCCCATCTCCTCGTGCCGAGGAGTCTTGAAGAAGAAGAAGAAAAAGAAGAAAATGAAATAAGAAGAAAGTGCCGGAATTGGTGTGTTTGTTGTTTGCACTGTCACTGTCGTAGCCGTGCTTACTGCTTAAGCGAAAAGAATTTAGGAAGGTGTTGGTAGGTATTTTATTTTAGAAAAGAACTACTTTTATATTGTATTTTTGAAGTTATTAAAAAAAATAACAGTGTTCGCATTGTTAGTTTATTTGATGTGGTAACAGATATGCCAAAGGAGATAACCTCAAAAACACAATAAATCATTAGTAAAAATTGTTAACTCTGTGAAGATAGCTTCGAATTTGTGACAAAATTATTTTACTAAAACACACAACTCACAAGTTTGTGCTAGAGTGTCTCAAAACTGCAAGAACGAAATGAACATGTAAATCGAGGCTCGTCATAGTTCAGAAGATACACTCAAGAAAGTAGTAAAGTACCTGCATCTTTATGGGATAAAATTCGGTATCGGGGATCCAACATAAGATTGTTTATAAGATTTTTAAACTTTTTTTTTCAATTTCTTGGTTAGACCGCCCCCCCCCCCCCGATACGGAATTAGAACCCATTTATGTCTTATAAAGGATGAAAGTTTATTTTGCAGGTCTGTTAAATGAGCAATTTTACAAAAGCAGGTTATATTTTGTGAGACGCACTCAAAAGGGGTGCCACATCAATTTTATTTTATGAGAGATGTTGAGGAAACCCTTGCACTTTCTTACTAGGAGTTTCTTTGGGAATACGTGTAAAGTATTTGGGTATTCTTTAGTTTCTCCCCTAGTGATTACGGTTCGTTCCCCCAAATCACTTGGTAGTGATTACGGTTCTTTATTTGTAACTGTGATGTAGTCATTGATGATTTGTAATAGTACTTTATAACGTGTGATTGAAGGTGTTCAGGATTATTATTATTTGTGCGACGTGAAGGATGTTCGTGAACTTAAGCCTGTTACAAGGCGAGGTGTTAAGTGATTTTGGCGTTCTATTTCTTCTGAGAAGCATAAAGATTTTCTAGCTGATCATTGGTGTGAATTTTTATGGCGCCGTGATGTGAAAAGGAGGAGTGAATGCATTTGATCAATTGTTTGAGAATATTAAGCATGTTTTGTTTATTCTGGTTCATTTTCCATATTTTAACTTCTTTCTGTTTTGTGTGTGGTGGATTGTTTTTATATTGGTAAGAAACTTAAAAATTAATTTGTATTTGTTATTGATTTATGATGTCTATACAGTAAGCTCTCGGTTATCTGTATTTCTGCCTATGCTTATTTGTAGGTATAACTTTGTGTTAATAATAAAGGTACTTATAGTCAAATCTGAAACTCCTAATTTTTGGTATATAATAATATCATACAGACCTGTTATGGGGAGAAACTGTATATTTTTATCAGGTCCCCCATCAGAGTACGTATTTTTTTTTCACTTTTCTGCATTTTTAATAATTTATATAAAAAAGGGGGACACGTCTAAGGGTTGAACCTTGGTGAATGAGCACTTCTATATCAGACCTTTTTATCCAGAAAAGCTCACCTTCCTGATCATTTACCTTCTTGCAAAAATCGTCTGCTCAACTCGGAACTTGAAACGTCAATGACCTATTTTTTCAAACCTACATTTCACCCTGCTTACTTCATGGACGATAATGGCTAATACATAGTCTTGTAGCTTACAATTTGCTGATCATTTTGGTTGTTGTTCTACATCGATAGAACAACTAGGGGCTGAGATACTTCATCTTCGAAAACAAATATGGCTGCCACTCGAAACCTAAAGTCACTAAAATTAAAATAATGATTGTTTTGAACTAACAACATGGTAAGGTAACTGCACATCAAAAATCAGATTTTTTTAAAAATTGTCGAGCAACATGCATTGGACCACTTGACATGGATTTACCCAAAACTGATAGTGCATTGTACTAGTTATGGAACACATATTTTCCTAGAGATATTAGTAAAGTTACACTCCCATCTAGGTATAGGCCACTAACTTTAATAAAGGAAACTAGCTTAATTAAAATAAAATGTTGTTTACCTTACTTATTAATCTAGACGTAACTTTAGTCATTGAGGTATTTTTCGCAATATATTAGTAATTGTTGCACATGTAGTAATATACACAACCTCCTACACACACGTGGAACTTTATATTTCGCTCGAGACGAGAAAGAAAATCTGTTTGCCGGACCGAAGAATTTCGGATTAAAGAGCGCCTACTGTATTACTTAGTTATTGCTTCAATGACCTGGGTAATTTCAATGTACATTTTCGATTTATTACCGCGGCAGAAGTCTAGCAGCACAAATGCAGTTCCTGTTATTATTTTTATATTGTTTACATGACCACTCCGCTATTATCCTTACAATAATTTCACTGTTTCTATTTACTGAAAAAATATGTCACAATATGTATGGGAATGTTGTGGTAATAACGGAATGGAGAGGAGTATTTCATATAGTTTTTCCGACAATGTGTTAACTTTTTAAGGAGGTAATTTCCGCGAAATCAGTTCTGCATTATCTACTTGTTATATCACGGGATATCTATTAGGCAATAATTAAATAAATAAATAGAAATAACATAAATTTGAAAGAGTGAGGAATAGTAATAATCGTAGTCTGGCGTATCACCTTATACTTGAAGTGTTTACAATTCCCAACTTCCATTTCCCTTCCTTTTATTCCTGTCGTCATGCGCTCACATTTCGTGGCGAAATTGAAATGGAGTAGGTGAAAACGGCTCGAAGATACGAAACAATCAGTGTATGTGAGGGCGGGATAGTTGAGGTGAGGTTAGATTCTTCCGGTTTTCATACGTATAGCGATAGTTCCACCCTTCATATTATTTCTTCGGCGTATTTTTTATGTTTTCCCTCTACCATATGGCAACACTGTTTCGCCATTCTTTGGTGTGTGTCTAGAACTGTGCGTCAGTAGTCCTGTATTGCTCCCATTGCCAGATAGTTAAGGAGACGCACTCCATGATACTTTTACTAGCAAAACGCGGTATATTTCTTTTCGAGACTCATATAATAAGAAACTTGCCAGGAAGGTACCTTTATGTACTACGTATAAGGTAATAAATTTCTCGTACGTAATAGAGTATTGAAAGTAACTAACTGAAGTAGCTGATCCAACAAAACCTATTCTGCTCTAACTTTCATGTCTTCGAATAATCCAGTAGAATATCTAAAGTCCAGCTAATTTGACTCGTGTAAAATGTATACAAACTTGATTTTTCGTTTGTTTATTGCGAATAAAGTTCCTCTGAATGCGTCTCGGTACAATATGGCCTAAAGCGCTCTTGTACGTTATATCTAATGTGTTAATTACGCACTTGATTATCTCTTTTTGATTTCTCGCATAAAAGATCTGCGAAATCAATCTAACCTTGATACAAGGCGCGTAAAGGTGCATTCTATTACTGTTTTATATGCGACTCCTTAACTATTGTCGCCATTTTATTACTGACAGCATATATAACGCTTTTGTTCAAGTTGATTAGCCTACACACACACACGTACGTACGTGTACGTGATATGCATAATTAGAACATTTGATGATTCAGCTGTAGTAGAGCCTTGGTAGATAGGAGTTACGGAGACAAAATTCCTTCAGCATAAGAAAGAGTTCCACATCTTTATTTCCACGATTTGGTTCTTTCGAACTAACAGTCTCAGTATCTACAAGTTTCGCCAGTGCTGCCATCACAGGCGTTCGCCAATGGTCACTGTAGGGAAAAAGAGAGAATTTCTTGGTCAGGTGTTCATTGTGAGTAGGATTCGAGTACTAGCTGCCCCTCAGTGCTTATCCATAGTCCGTGCGTTCGTCATTCACAGTTGCTTGTTCTCTTTGTTGTAGGCCTACTGTTTATGTAGAAAATATACGTCTTATGGAGTACCTAATTATGCTCTTCAAGGAATGGAATAGTCATTGCTCGTACTGTATTATGTATACATAACAGGATCCTGCAGATAGTAACACTTATTTTTTGCTTGTAGGCATGCAAAAAGCCGACTCTTTGAAGTGTTTTTTTTTCTTCATAAAAAGCCACCGTTTTGGGGCGGAAAAGCTGAAAAATTGGCAAAATGACTTTTTTGTTTTCAAGATTTCCGCATTTCACGTCCAATTTTGCTTTTTGGCAATAGATTTTACCAATTAAGGCACTCTGTAACATACAGTAATCGAGTCATACGCCACATAATCCACCAGATGAACAAAAGAATTTGGGACTTCTCCAGTTTCAAGTAAATTCATTCACTCTCGATACGCAGTTGCACTATCCTCTCTAACAGCCACACTTCAGTTGCAAGCTGATCAGTTACGTAGGTGAAACCATACGTCGTGCATACGAAGCTTACACATTTCAGTTTATTTTTCTTTTAGTGCTACCGTAAGACGTTTGAGACTAAAGTAACCGTTTTTTGTAATATCTGTCGTAAGCTATTGCAGATTGAATTCTACACTTACATATACAGGGTGTATCTTAATATGTGGGACAAACTTCACCGATAAACTTCTGACACCAGAACAAGGAAAAAGTTCATATAAACGTGGGTCCGATTCCGCTTCGTTTTTGAGATACAAGGTTTCTCATTTGGAGCCCAAAATCGACTCTTGTCAATGGTAAATACGATGAGTATTTTGCCACAAATCAGAAAAGATGCTTTAAAATAAAATTTAGTTTTCGTAAGTTGATAATTATGTAACAAATCGCTGAATATTCGGAGTGAAAAAAACCGAGCCGCCGTAGCTGAGTAGTAAAGCGTTGGCGTAGCATTCGGGAGGTCGTGAGTTCGATCTAAGCGACCGACCATCCTGACTGAGGTTTTTCCTGTCAGCAGGCAAATACTGGGGTGGCACCTTCAACACAGGCCCTGGCCGACACCTTCCCGAATCCTTTCCCCTCCCCTATCCCGGCCTGAGCCTTAGGAGCCTAAAGACTAAGTAAAATTCAAACTGGAAGTGAAAAAAAAAATGATCGCATTGGATTGTCAGTGTTGCCAACCTGGCATATAATTTATTTTTCTAATGACTGCGTCAATTTATTGAATATATTGTATCTTGTAGTGATGGTAAATATAATATGTGAAATGCACAACGCATTGTTGCAAACCGTCAACAACATACGATGTGAAATATTTCGCATGTCTATTTTCAACGTTTAAGGTCATATTATGTTTGGAATACTGCGTTGTGTGCTTCACGTATTATGTCTACCATTACTAGAGGATACCACATATCCAATAAACTGACGTAGTGCCATTAAAAAAAACGATGTATCAGGTAGGCAACACTGACAACAACCCAGTGGGATAATTTTTTCACTCCGAATATTCAGCGAATTGTTACAAATGACGTTCCGAAAAAAAAAATAGTATTTTAAAGCATCGTTTCTGATTTATGGCAAAATATTGATTGTATTTACCATCGACAGGAATCGTTATTGGGCTCCAAATTGGAAACCTTGTTATCTCGAAAAGAAAGTGGAATCGGACCCATGTTTGTATGAACTTTTCTCCTTGATTTGGTGTCAGGATTCGTATGTGAAGTTTGTCCCACATATTAAGATATATTTACTTCTACTTATATTGGGCACAGCACAGAACTTATTATCTAATAATAATATACTAATAATGGACAAAAAGAAAGAAGTAGTGCACCTATCGATCTTGCCATCCCATTTACACAAAGTATCAAGGCCGATGAACTTAAGAAATTGTGGAAGATAAAGAAGGTTGCCAACCAGAATCAACGAAGCAGGATTTGGAAGTACTAGTAACAGGAGTACAGTCTAAATAACCATACAGATCTCCAGTGAGTACTTTGCGTCGCCTGTTTAGTTGGTCCAAATTTTCTTCCATGTCGCTTGTTGCCTTTAGCCTCCTTGTGGATTCAGTAGTCTAAAGTTCGACCTCGTCTTGCAAAATAGTCAGCTCCAATGTTCCAATGCAAACTTATTTATAAGCAGTTTTCCTTTCTATAGTTGAAATCTTCTTTCTTAGATTCCATTCGTACTCATCTGGAGTTCTCCGTTCATTGCTTGTGAATGGGAGCGACAGTTCGTTGGGAAACAGTGAGTTTGTGGACCGTTTCCACGATATCCGTCCAGTTGGTTCTTGCCCCGATTTTATTTGTTCAGTGATAGTGAGCGGTTTCGAAACGCGCTTATTCGCAATCTTTTTTGATGAAGCTATATTTATAGCGCCATCAAAATTTGCCTTGCGTTTGAGTGGTGTTTAATTTCAACACTGTTAGGAAAAGCAGTAATTATTTCTGTGGAAACTGTGAATTGTTTGCGGTGGTGATGTGTTAAATTGTTGACAGAAGTTCTCTGTGGAACCTTCAAGTAAATCATTGTTATAAAATTATTTTTACCAATAATGTGTATATGCAAGTTTTTGCTTTTTTGTGTGCTGGGGTGTCTTATGAATATGAAACCTGATTTTGACTGTACCTTATTATTAATTACCTAACCAAGTTCTGAGTGGGAGAGAAAAAGACGAATTCAGGAAATGTTAGGCTTCAAACAAACTTTCTTATAATTACACCAGTCGTATTAGCAACAGCTGGGAGGAGGGGGATATGAAAAGTATATGAATCAAATTAACTTTATATGAATATATATATATATATGTACAGGAAGTACTTTTCTATATCTGTTACCTTTTATTCGTCGTGCTTGAAAGAAATTAATCATTTATTCCCTCATTAATTACTTTCGCTGCCGAAGAGTCTAAGGAGTTATCAAACCATTGGATAGTAACTCGAATATCAATTCTGTGAGTTATCATTTCATTGACTTAGCAAAGAAGGTTCATACATCTACTCTTATAAGCAGCGTAAAGATAACATCTACTCTATCTATTATCTTAAACAAAGGGTCCTGTTCCTATTCTTATAAGGAACCTTGTTTTAACTCATTTCTAATTTAATCTCTTTTTAAACGTTTTGTGCTCTATTCCCCCCCTACCAAAGGACAGGTACTACAGGAATATTACTTCCCTATTATTGGTGTGAACTCTTAAGCAAATTAGTAAGCGATTTAGCCATCCCAATCAATTACTTATTAGATTGTTTCACTTTAACACTAATTACAGTCTCCAGTCTCACTGACCGAATCTAACTAGGAGTTCATTGGCTTCGCTGCTCTACAGGGTTGAGGGTAAAAATAATGGTGTTGTAAGCAAGAAAACATACTCAAGAATACACTTCGTTAACTGTCTCATTCGACCATAAATTATCCATGAATTAGGTCTTATCTACGCAATAGCAGTCACTGCTGCGTCATGCACTAGAATGAGCTCATTGAAAGATCAGATTATTCACACCTCCTATAATTTATTTACCATTCCTCTAGGGAGAGAGATCTAATTCGAATGTTTACCTCGTTACTTTATCTATAACTTAAACATTCAAGCCCTTAATTTAGTACCTGCTCTCAGAACATCTGGCGTCCTTATCGGCGGTGTGGAGGAAAGATTATTAACACAAAAGACAAGAAACGTAACGTCTGGCTGAGACAAGAACAATTTAATAATCGGGGGTCATCTCCATTTCTGATGTCTCTCTTAGAGGTGTGCCAAAGGATCCAAGAACGAAAAAAGTCTCAAAAGAAACAAAACAAGAATGCTACAAACCGTTTTATACTTTACTAGACGCAGGGTATATCTGATCGGTTTAAACAAAGACTTATTCAACAAATAACCAGGACGGTACCTAATTATAAAAAGTAGTTCATTACTATGACGATAAACAACGAATTGATACTAACGACGTTGTACTATATCTTTTACCCTCTCCGTAATCGATTTTCCACTTTGGTTCACAAGGAAACAGAACATTAATTGACAAGTTAATTAATTAATTATCAGTTCAAGATACTTGTTAACTTTTCTCGTCTGAACACAAACTAACTATGAGGCTGCAAGGAATTTAACGTTTCTCCTCTGAAATTGTTACTCTAATCTTTACGTTACGCTCTTTTTATTACGGGCGAACAACAATATTCTGATCAATAATAGAAGAGAGAAATTAACTCTTACTCAAATGTGATAGCGATTCCGAATTTTCCCGAAACAAAAATTAAGTGCGCTATCAATTTAGCGAAGAATTACTTATACAAATATTGGTTCGGTCGCCATAACTTACTTGATACTGGTGATTTGTTGAATATCTGTAGTTTGGGAGCCTGCGCTGCCTTCATGGCCACCCCGGGGATCATAGTCCTCAGGTCTGTCGTTAGCTACATCTTCGATATATTCTTTTTCGCGACGGCTCGACGATGAAATAACTCTTTCGAAATTAAAAATAGTACTCCTCCCGAATAACTAAAAATTTACTCTTTTTACCTAGTTCGGACGGGCCAGTTTCACCTTATGCCACTCCCCTTTTTCTTGGCTTTTCTTAACCCTGCCAATAGACCTACGGTCTTCCTAAGAGAGAGCGTTTTCTTTCCACAAGAAAGAGTTACTTATTTTCTCGGGACGAGAATGTACGAGTCCCTTGAAAGCGGACCGAACTTTCCCGAGAACATGTTTTTATAAATAAAGTAATTACATTCCTTTTTTGCAAATTCCCTCCCAGTCATGTTCCAACATGAAGGAACAAAGGCCAGGATTACATTCTGGACGCCTGGCCAAAGTTAGTCCCGCACCACCTCAAGTCAAAGTGCGAGAGGAACACAAGAGATTCTCGGAATGCCGGAACACCGGTAATCCGACAATCTTTAGGGACAGCCTGTCCCAAACTAAGGAGGGCGAACAGCTGCCCGTGACGTGCGACCCTGAAAGTGCGCAACTTAGTTTGTTGCTAAGAAGGTAAAGAGACAGGGGTGGAAGGTGGGTCCCTTAATTTAAAAAAAAAAAAAAAAATACATAAATAAAGATTACCTTAGTTCTTCCGAGTTAAAAATAAATACAACTGTAAAAATTATTCAACACATTTTCATTACACATATTGGTTAAGTGTTTCTTCATACTTAGCCCATTATTACTTTCTAACATTGACAACCAGATCGAAAAGAAACATCTGATTAGTAATTAAAACAGTGTTAGTTAGAAAAAAATGATGCTTTTACTTAACTTTTTCTTTCTCTGTACTGAAAAGTGTGAGATGTGCGGGACTGAAGTACTCGTCACAAATAGTATGCAATAATGTATCAATGCGCGATGAAAGTTGCTCTTGCATACACATAGGTAAATTTGATTTTTCATTTAGTTACAAATATTTTAGTTCAATGTCTTCCAATTTACCTTTCAACAAAGCAAACATTCGGCGTGAAAGAGTATAGAATACAATAAATAAATCTCGGTACAAACTTCATTAAATATTTATGTAAAAGAATAAAAATGAACGCGATATAAAGTAACTCTCAGGTAGACATATGTGGCAAAATAGATAATAAATGCTAGCCCACTGGGAAACATGTGGGTGACGTCACAGACTGAAGTTAACTCGAGATACCAGCCGCTTTGAAAATACTTTTGATAATAAACAAAACATGATATGTTAGGCTGCGCACTGTTTTAGTATTGCAATATCTTTTTAAAGTTCGTCTCACTTCTTTTTTTTCTTTGCAGGTCGAACTACTTAGGGCGAAAAATGAATTTATCAAGAATTAAACTGGCCCTCTTCTGCTTCCTAGTTAACATTGTAATTAGTGAGTCTACTCCTGCAACTGCTCATATACATTCTCATCAGCACAACAGTAAAGAAAGAGAAGAAGATGGCGCATATCTTACGAGAGATCATGATCACATGGAAGATGGAGAACATCACTCAGAGTTCGATCATGAAGCGATATTAGGTACGAAAGTTATTCGAGTATATGATGGTCTGGATAGACAAAAATAACAACCCTATCTAGTAATACTCTGAAGGGCTATTTCTAGACTTGGCACGAAAATAAAAATTGTTTTGTTTAGGTGCAATCATTTTGAATGTCATGAAATCTAGAGGACGAAATGTAGAAAAGTGTAGATAACTAACAAAAAGTTACAATATACCGATTAAGTATTGTGTATTTTCACTCATGCCGCTGTGATTAACAACAGAATTTTGAATTTTATTTATGGCCTTTAGGCATTTAAGGCTCAGGCCGAGATAGGGGAAGGGAAAGGACTCGGGAAGATGTCGGCCAGGGCTTATGTTGAAATTGCAATCACGGCATTTGTCTGGTGAGACTGAGGAAAAATCTTGGAAAAACCTCAGTCAGGATGGCCCACCACTGCGATCAAACCCATGACATCCCGAATGCAACACCAGCACTCTATCACTGAGCTACGGCGGCTTGGTGATAAACAACAAAGTGTTTACGATAATATTTGTTTCGGTTGGTACTTTATCGGGACTTTTTTTTTTTTAATTTGGTGATAACGAACGGAGAGACAGGATATCAAAATTGTGTTTTATGAGGGTCTTCAGTAAAAGAACAAAATTTCTTTTCTTCTTCTGTAAAACTAGAATTTAATAAGACACCCACCTTTTCTTGTCACCACACACATATATGTACTCGATATAAAATTTTGGTGCAGAGTATAAAATGTTTATGCTTATTGTTCAGTCGAAAGTACTGAAGTCTAGAGATAGTATTAGTAGCAAATCGTTGTGAAGCTTTTCTTGTTTACAATAATATACGCCGTGGGCTCGACTAGAATATATTTGAAGAAAATAGTTTTGCTCAAAAGCGATCAGTGTAAAATTCATACAGAAAACAACAAATTGCTAGATGTCATAAAAAAGGAGTTTTACCAAATTTCTAAGTGACAATATGATATTTAGTGAAAATTAATTTTGGAAATTACAGACAGACCGTTTAGACTCGCTACTTGCAACTTGTGTTAGACTTTAAACCGGCCAAGAGAGCTACAACGCAAGTTGCAACGGGAGAGTCTAAATTATCAATGAGTTAGTTACATTTTGGTGTACTCAAAAATTTAATAGCATCGCCTTTTAATTTCAGCAAGTTGTAGGGCCAATTCAAGTGCTTATATGCATCCGTTCCTTATAATACTAACTTAACACGCGAACCTGTGTTACGTGTTCACATTGGTGCGTATAGTCATAGTGACTATCTCAAAATCGTTCATACTTACTTTTGTGTTACCTCGGTGCGACATATTATGTTTACACTATGTACGAATTCTTGTCATCATGTTTCGAAGTCTAGCATATAACCCTTAATCATGACAGTAACCCATATTTTATGCACAGGTATGAAAAATATATAAATGTATGGGGATAAACTTTTTCATCTCACATACATCTGTAGCTGTTATCTTTATTCATTTTCTTTTCTTACGTGTGCATAAAATGTGATTTAATGTCATGAGTAAAGTAAAGTTTACCAAAGTCAAGTAAGAAGATCTATCAAATTATGATAAGTTTGAAGCGAAGTTTTATATTCTCAATTAAGTTGTTTTTTTTTGGGGGGGGGGTGTATCCCGTCCTTACGCTGACAGGTGTTCCGAAAGTTTACCATATATATATATAT